>LBNU01024794.1:78622-99908 GCA_014162995.1 Artemisia annua | reverse complement strand
GCACATATGGGGGTAATAATGATGTTCTTCCCCATTACTCCATTACACTAGTACTTTACCCATGAGTCCCAATCGTCCCAAAACAATATGTACAAGATATGACTCGACTTAGCAACCATGTAATCAATTAGATAATTAACAAAGGGTTTAAACAAATATTGTCACAATAATGCACTAAAGGTGAGTGCATACAAGGTAGGCTAAGGCGATTTGGGTGTACATTTAAGTGGATTGCAAACAAATTCTTCCTTGAAGTAAAATGCTTAAAGTTAGAAACGAAAAGGATAAGCTCTGGAGGGTGTACTAGGGGTATCATGTACTAAAAATGAGTACAACGCAAGGGTGTGGGAGAATTACTAGACCAATGTAGCCAAAGTAATTATAACAAAAACACAGGTGTAAAACAATGGGTTAATCCTAATGCCTCTTATCATGTAGTAAATCTAACTACACGAATGTAGTCTCACTTGTGGATTTGGGATGGTCCTAACGCAAGTTCTAGAATCTAAGTGCTACCGGTACTCACATCATAGCATCAATGCTTTTCCTACCAATTCTAGGGGCGAACCTCACATATTTGGGGTGGAAAATTTTTTTGTGGTACGGTTTTGTGCTAGTCATATAACTCCTATCCATGAGACGCTCATTAAGACCAAAGTTTCACTCCTATATGTTGTAAAAAAAAATTTAAATTTAGCACTAAAATTGCCCTAACAGGTATTTCTCTCAGTTTTATTACACACCTACCATTAAACAAACAAAAATCAAGCGTAATTGCATTCTCTAAGGTATCGTAATTTACCCCCCCCCCCCCTACACTTAAGATGAACATTGTCCCCAATGTTCAAATAATAAGACGTAAAAGTAAATAAGGTAAAAGAATAAAATCAAATACTCCCCTGATTCGCTCGGTGGATAAAGTGGTAACATGGTTAGATATTCTTCCAAGAGAATGTAGAAGCTCCAAGATTAAAGCATTGCCAAAATCTTGATTCCACATACATCTCCTTGTCCAAAATAACCTGTTAAACCTGAGAAAACAAATACGAAAACCTGCATAACATCGGCGGGATAAATCTGTATAAGAATATAATGCTTGTGGAATGAATATTTTGCAGATTCCTCGAGTTTATAAGTTAGAGATTTAATAAAGCATTTTATGATTCCGGAAGAAAAACAAAACTTTCAAAAATTTCAGAAAACTATACCTGACGCCGTCAGAGGTGATCTGACAGATTTTTCATGTTAAGTTTCCGGAAAATTTCTGAAAAAACTCAATTCTTAATTCCTGGAAATCCTGCAAAATATCATTATGACTCGATACAAGCATTTGACTCAAACAATTACTAATATGTATGCTAATATAATATTGTTATGATTCATGTTCATTTGTTCTAATAAACCGATTTAGATTTCCCTTACACTTATCTTTTTGTAAAATACCTTTACATGCAATTAAGACTTAAAAACAAAATAAAGCATTTTCACAAATTATTCGAAACATGAAAATTAAACAATTATGATTAAGCATATATGACACAAACAAACAAATAAAATAAAAACATCAAACAATTAAAAACATGGGTTGGGTTGCCTCCCAACAAGCGCTTGTTTTTGTTCGAGTCACGAGCCTGACTCTACCCTTATTTAACAGAAATAGGGGAGGTTTTCCCTACACTTAGGATTAAGTGCGGGTGGAAGTAGCGATACACACCCTTGGTGTGGAAATATGCCACGTGAGGTGAAGGGGGTGAGTGAATGGCTTCCTTCATCCTAAAACTACCCGGATAATAATGGTTGATGGGTGGGTTGGTTCCTCTTTTGTCTCCTAGATGTAAATCTAATGATGGAAAGGTGTGTAAAGATTGAGGTTCCGGTTCATCAACACTAGGAAATTCCCTAGGATTAAGAGTAAGGTTATCACTACAAGTATTCAAACCCATATCCTCAAGTGGTGCTTGGGTCAAGGGTTCAACCTCAATTGGGATTCCTAAAGTCTCTTCTACTTCTTCCGGGTAAGTCACAGGCGGTGTGGGTGACTCAAATGATGGTAGGACTTGTGGGATACTTTGTGGGCTTGGATTACCCACCTCATCCTCCATTGTATCTAGATTACCTATGTGTTCATCTTGTATTATAGTGGCTCCTAACCATGACATGCACTTAGGTATCTCAATACTAACGTATTCATCCCCAAACAAACTTGTTTCATGATCCTTGAAATTTGTGGTCAATTGACTTGTACTAACGCTTGTTGGGTTGTCTACTCTATAATAATATTGGGCACAATCTTCAATGGCATCCCATGCTTCTTCAGCATTTAATTCCCTAAGGTCCGCATTGGCGAAATCCTCAATGCACCTTTGGTCACATTGGTCGACACGATAGTAAAAGATTTGGGTTAGGGATGCTAAATCGAAACTATGATGAGGGACTATCCGGAGTAAATTTTTAAAACGAGTCCAGGCATCATATATGGGTTCATCTCGATATTGTTTGAATATCAAGATGTCATTAGGGTTGAATGGATTTCGTGGTCGGTGGTATGGTGGATTCGCGTACTCCATAATGGTGAACGGAAGAGTCAATGGAAAGGTTTTTACGAACAAAAACACAAAGAAAAGATAGACTACGAGAAAGCTAATAAAAAGAAAATAAAAATCTCACTCGATAGGAATCTAATGAGTAGACCTAAAAAAATAAATTTCAACCTAAGCAATAACTATTCCCCCCAGCGGTGCCAAAAACTTGATGCGTGGTTTTGCGACCTTACAATAGGTTTTACCTCTCAAGGGATCTTAAGAGGCTTGCAATCCCCACCAGGCACAGTACCTGACCGATGTAGTATAGTGTAGTGGCAAGTACCGGGGGATTGATCGTTCTCTAGAGGAATAGTGTCGTTAGGATTCAAAAACTACTCTAATAGTTCTAAGGGTGAGGGAAGATTCTTTTTTGTATTTTATATTTTTAGGAAAGCAAGTAAAATTATCTCGGGTTTGAAGGAGTGGGCGGAATTAGTTGCTAGTCAACTAACCCAAATAACTACAAATGCAAATAAAATAAATAAACGAAAATAAAATGGATGTGAAAACTTATATGGAGAGAAGTGTGTTTACTCATACTTCATTACTCCCTAACTATCTTTTACCGGTTGATTAGTGTGTTATAATTGCGTGGATGACGGGTTGCATTCCTTAATACAAGTCGTGTGGGTGTGTACGAACTTCCCCAACTCTATAAGCTCCTACTTCACTCCTATGTCGAGCCGACTAAAAGCTCCTAACATGGGATCACTAGAATTCGCTCATGCATTGAATACAACCATATAATCGTAGTACACATCCGATCATTTTTCTTAAGACGTTCAAGAAAGTTATCGTATAGGAGGTTAGCCATTTTTCTTAAGCCTAACATCGATAAACATTCATCCAATACAATTAATAACACACCATTCAACCAATAATTAATAGTTAGGTTTCATTAGATCTAAGCAAACACGAAGAAAACCTAGCCTAACATGTTAAACAAAAGACAAGAACAAGATAGAATCAAACAACACATAGACATATTGAATGATTAATTGATAACTTATCTTCAATGTAACATGGAAGATCTCAAGGTGAAAAACCTTGAAAAAGCTGCTAAAATTCGTATTAGGGTTCCTCTCTAAAAAGTTCCACACAATGAATGAAAATTGCGAAAATATATATAGGAAAACAGATCTGACGGCGTCACTCTTTGGGTTGTGACGCCGTCACCTCGCCGTGCTAGGGTTTCCTGACGGCCTCTTGACGCCGTCCCCCTTTAAGTCCCAAAATTCCATTCTGGCTTATCAAGGAAAATCTTCACATCCACCTCCGTTTGTCTAGCTTGACGGCGTCACCTCCTAAGCCTTGACGCCGTCATGGGTACTGTTCCAGCAGATTTAGAGACTTTGTCGTTTTCTTCACTTTTATGCTCCAAAAACGTCCAAAATGCTTCCTTTTCCAGATTTCTTCTCCAAAGTACCTAAAATGACAAAAGGAACGATTTAGGGCAATATTTGATCAAATAATTACGATTTAGGGCTTAAATGACCCCCCAAAAGCGGTACACTTTTCGCCTCATCAAATACCCTTACACTTGAGATTTGCTTGTCCTCAAGCAAATGCGCTTTTATTCTAATCAAAATACAAGTTAGGGGTCATTTAACACTAATATAAAAGTAATTACAACAAATAGTCGTTCCCCTTTAATCATAATAAGCACGGAGATTACATACTAGCACCTCACAAGTAGTGTTTAGATACTCACATCTCTCAGGTGTCATAAAAGTATATCTCACAAATGAAAATGAATAATATCTCTCACTACCTGTCATAGCAAATAGATTACCATAGGCTTGGGAAAGGATCAAAAACCTTCTCCACTAGGCGTAAGCACCTAAGATAAACTATCAAAGAGGGCTTTCCAAAGGGTTGTAACGTGAGGTGTAGGGATATGATAAACACGGGTTTGTTGGATAAAGGATATTTTACTAGTGGCGAGTTAAAGATCTTGATTAATTACATGTACAATATGGCGTTGCTAAGCCAAGACTAGACTCGACTTAAGCAAATAAAAAAGTAATAAAGCATAAAATAAAAATAAAAGGAAATGGGATGGTAGTCCGTATGTTTTTTTTTCTACTTTTCTTTTTCTCATTTTTTTTTTTTTTTTTTTTTTCATATATTCTTGGCCTACCATCCAAAATAATACATCATAGGGGCCTCGGTTCTCACCTTACACTTGAACTTTTACATAATTTACAATTAACTATTCTAATGACTAGAATTAAGATAATTGAAAAACTTGGAGTACTTTAACGCACATATGGGGGTAATAATGATGTTCTTCCCCATTACTCCATTACACTAGTACTTTACCCATGAGTCCCAATCGTCCCAAAACAATATGTACAAGATATGACTCGACTTAGCAACCATGTAATCAATTAGATAATTAACAAAGGGTTTAAACAAATATTGTCACAATAATGCACTAAAGGTGAGTGCATACAAGGTAGGCTAAGGCGATTTGGGTGTACATTTAAGTGGATTGTAAATAAATTCTTCCTTTTAGTAAAATGCTTAAAGTTAGAAATGAAAAGGATAGGCTCTGGAGGGTGTACTAAGGGTATCGTGTACTAAAAATGAGTACAACGCAAGGGTGTGGGAGAATTACTTGACCAATGTAGCCAAAGTAATTATAACAAAAACACAGGTGTAAAACAATGGGTTAATCCTAATTCTAAATTAAAAAAATAATAAAAAAAATAAAAAAATAACAATAAAAAATTAAATAACTAACCATTTTCTTCCATCCAAACATCTTCTTGCACATTTTTTGGTTCCTGAAAATGAAGAAAATTAGTTGCTTTTGCTGCAAATTAGTAGATAACAAAATAACAAATGTTGCATCGAAACTAAAACCGTTTAAAGAGATTCGTTACCAACAAAAACATATTGAAACTTTGTCTTTTTGTTTTGTGGATGAATCATCACCGGTTACTGGGTTTACACCATAAACTTAAAAAAAACAACAATAATATAAACCAAATCTATTCAATACCATTAAAACTTACCGAAATTATCGAGTTTGGTTCAATAATACCAATTTTCATGTGTGAATTAGGGTTGATGATAATCCTTTAATAAAAAAATAAGTGATTATTCCCCCAATTTTTTTAGGGTTTTGCATCAACACAATTGAACTGAACTGAACTAAATCAAATCAAATATATTGAATTCAATTGAAACAAAACTAATTCATCAAAATACTTGTACTATGTGATTCAAAACTAAACTCAAATGGGAGTTTGTCAGAAGAAGTCATTAGATGTTTGTCTTTCTGATTTTTGGAACGCGTTTTCTTTAATTGTTGGTAAGAAAGTGAAGATTGAATTTGAAACTATCGATTTGATTGTGAAGAAGAAGCGTATTTTAGTTGACTTATTGAAACAGGTTTTAGGAAGAAAAAGATGCATTGTCATGCTTGTACTTTGAAGCTAAATAAGGTAATCCACATCACTGCATTAAACCAATTTTTAATGCTCCGTGCTTAGTTAGGTTGTAAAAAAGCTTATTTTATTATATAGTATAGATGTTATTCTTTCTTTTACCTCTTAAATATAAAGAAAAGAAACATCGAAATCATATTTAATCTCATGTGTGATTCAATCAGATAGTCGGCAATGTAAATTTTACACGACTAATAATTTGGACCATGTTAATGAAGTAGCTTATTAAAAACATGTGTCATTTCTAATTAGTGTGTTACTTTAAATTTACTTCAAAACTGACAAGTAGATTAATTCTTCCGCCTTATTTTATCATCATGTGTGTGAGTGTGTATAAAATTTATGTTATAGGGTATTTATCTATGCTATCCTCTCAATGTAACAAGCACACCATCAGATGAAAATGAACCAAATAACTTATCTTAGCATATGCTATTTGTCTTTTGATTTTGTTATTCCGTGTATATTAAGAAAGAAGAACGTAATGGTTTTAATAAAATAAACAATTTTGATTTTTAAATTTAAAAATAATGATTACAAAGGCGTAAAAGCATTGGAGTTATTTGGAAAAAATAGAAAGAAAGACGCATATAATAGTGATGATATAGGTTGAGTAGAGAGATGAGATTGTGAACTTTTTTTTTTAATAAATATAGAAGCATATTGTTATGACATAGAACTAAAATAAGCATATTGTTGTCCATGATTTTGAAAAGAAGCATAAAAATGGAATTGACTCGCTTATAATGTGTTTTAAAGACGGTATCAACCGATCTCGATAGCTTCATTTTTCTTTTCTTTTTAGTTTGCATAGCAATTAGAAGCATGAGGATATATATAAAAAGAGCATCTACAGATCTCGGGTTACGCCGTATAATAGCTACGTACTTTCACTAATGTACCGTTTTGGTACGTGTACTTATTTCCGTTTCACTTTATGTTGTCTACTTTTATGTTTTGTACCATTTTGCACTGCTAAACTTGTTTTACCAAAACTGATAACNGAAGCATATTGTTATGACATAGAACTAAAATAAGCATATTGTTGTCCATGATTTTGAAAAGAAGCATAAAAATGGAATTGACTCGCTTATAATGTGTTTTAAAGACGGTATCAACCGATCTCGATAGCTTCATTTTTCTTTTCTTTTTAGTTTGCATAGCAATTAGAAGCATGAGGATATATATAAAAAGAGCATCTACAGATCTCGGGTTACGCCGTATAATAGCTACGTACTTTCACTAATGTACCGTTTTGGTACGTGTACTTATTTCCGTTTCACTTTATGTTGTCTACTTTTATGTTTTGTACCATTTTGCACTGCTAAACTTGTTTTACCAAAACTGATAACATCATTGCCACGTGTGCACGACACGTTGGATTTCCACTAACCAAAATAAGTTAAATAACTCTTTTCTTTCGCAATTCTAACCCAAAAAAAACACCCTAATCGATCTAAACCCTAATTGCAAAACCCCCAATTCAATCAAACAATTTAAACTCCTAATTCAATGGCATCTTCATCATCTTCTATTCATAGCCATCGTCGTCGTGATCCTCCACCCACATTTTGCGAATGTTAGGAACTAGTGATTCAACAAACATCAAAAACCATTGATTTTCCATTAAGACGTTTTCTTGGCTGTGTTAATTACTATAAGGGCTCAAAATGTAGGCCTTTTTATTGGATTGATGATGACTTGCCAAGTGAGTACTACACAAAAGAGGTTTTCAAGCTGATTCAGAAGGATAAACATCAAGAAAATAGGATGAAGGGTGTTTATGGAAGGATAAGAGACATTGAAAGGGACTTTGACTTGCAAAAGTCAACTATAGAGAAGCATGTGCTTGAGCTGCAAAAGGAGTTGAAAGAAACCAAAGCAAGTTTAATGTTTTATAGGAAGATTGTTGGTTTCATGTTTATCATTGTTTGTTTGATTCTGTTTGTAGTATTTTGAGATGTTTAGGTGTAATTTAGGTGTTGTTTAGGTGTAGTTTTATGTTGTTTGTAATCTTTTGATGAATGGAAAAATGTTTACCATATATTTTGTCATCTACATAAACTGCATTATATGTTAAACTGCATTATAATGGACCACATCTAAAAGCTTTACAAACACAATCTGACAAGCAATAAACCACAAAGAATCTTGGACCATTTCCATACATTACAAACAAAAACTTGTGGACATAAAGTCACACTATCCAAGACATTGTTTAGTGGTAGACATTATTTAGTGGCAGGCATAAAGTAACACTATCAAGACCATTATCATGTTAACTGCACCTAAATTACCCAAAGTTTGACTACATAATTCATACTAGTTAAAAACAGTTGCATAATACTTAAACAACTATGGTTCTGCAAGCACATCTTCAACATCCCAAGCTTTGTTAGCACTGGATCCTGCATCATCTGGGCCAAAGTTGAATGGTTTGGTTTTTTTTGCTATTTTTCAGATTTGCACCTTCTTTTCAAAGATGCAATCTTCAACACACCAGCAACTATTCCTTCTTCAACCATCTGTGCACCAGTATTCTTCGTGTAACTCTGTTGGGAAGGAATTTGATGATCTTGTGAATCCTCAATAGTATCTTCAGTCACTGATTGTTCAACTTGATCCTGAAACACAATTATATGTTAGATCTAGAACACTTGCACCTACAACATAACAAATATCTTAAACTTTACCCATACCAAATATCTTACTTCATTCATGAAACCTGTATCACCATAAGATGTTTGATCTTGAACACTTGGGCCTGCATCATTCTGACCTGCACCATCTGGAACTGAATTACCTGGAACTGAAGTACTTGGACCTACACCACTGGACCCTTCACCCTTGTTGCCTATAACATCATTTGGGAATACAAATGAAGATCCAGCCTTCTTTCTACCTGGTTTCCTTTTTTCCTTGACTGGTTTAGGTTGTTGCTCTTTCTTACAAGTCTTCTTGTTATGTCCCTTTTCCCAATAAACTGTGCAAGTCATCATTCTTCCAGTCCTAGTAACTGCATTAACCCTCTCTGTAACATGTTTAATTCTAAGTTTCCTAGGTCTTCCTGGCATCTTTCTAAGTACTGGAGGCAATGGTGGATCATCTGTTGTGTGTGGCTACATAGATGTACCACCCACAGGCCTAATGAAATAACCCACATTCTCTTAGAATACCATGCACTGACACCTTCCACTGATCAGTTTTAATGAAACCAAAAGCTGAGACAGCGTGAACACAAGGTACCCCACTCAAATCCTATCATCTACTACTACATGTCCTATTCTGTAAGTTCACACAATAGGATTCATCTTCCTTCCTAACTTCATACATGTTACCACCACAAGCATAGGCTATCCAGAATCTTGAGGAGTTTTTTAATCTCTCTAGTTCTTTCCTAATTGAAGGTGTGATAGTGTCTACAACATTAGAGGCTAACTTATTCATGCTACACAGCCTTTGCGTTAAGTACAACCTAATCTCTTCTAACATGGTACTAATTGGCTTACCTCTAGCAATACCAATTGCATTGTGATAAAATTCAAAGATGCCATTCTCATATGCTGCACAGCCTCTATCCATCTTGAAAAATGCCCTACACCACGTGTTTGGGTCCCTGTCTACCAGCCATTGTTTAGCTTCAAGATCAATGTTTCCTATCAAGTTCATCTTGTTGTAGAAGACATGTTGTAGTGTAGTAGATGTTGCACCCCAAAACAAACTCTTGTAATGTAGACCATTCCACTTCTTTTTGAAGTTGGCATAAATGTGCCTTGCACATTGCCTGTGCTCTGCATATGGTAGCACGCTCTTAATAGCTTGCATCAAACCCTGTTGCATATAATACAGATGATAAGTTATAAAGATAAAATATTCAAATGATAATAAGTTAAACAGATTCAGCAATGTAATGAATAATACCTTGTGACCATCGGAAATGATAGTCATATAAGCACCCTGGCACAGTCTCAAATCTTCACATAAACAAGCTAAAAACCATTCCCAGTTATCATTATTTTCAATGTTGACCACAACCCAAGCTATAGGAAACATTTGGTTGTTCCCATCTCTACCCATGGCAGTCAATAACTTACCCCTGCATGTTCCCCTCAAAAAGCATCCATCAAGCCCTATAACTTTTCTACATCCTGCACTCCACCCTTCTTTCATTACTTTAAAACAGACATAAAATCTTTTGAAGTGTATTTTACCACTATCCTTCTCCTCTACATGCATATGGACTGAAGACCCTGGATTGGTGTCTAGAATTTGCTTCCTATAGTCCCATAGTCTACTATAATGATCAATGAGACCACCTTCATGATCAAATAAGGCCCTTTGCTTAGCTCTTTTACACTGACCAACACTCACATTTATCAAGTATTTCTTTTTGATTTGATCTCTAATATTCCTATAGCTAATAGTTGGATCCTGAACTATTTTATAAGCAAATTGCCTTGCAATCCATTTAAAGGTTACTAATGAACCTAGATCAAAGTTCTTAGAGCAAGTGTAGTGTGGAATGAGTGTTTTAATTTGAAATGAGCTTTCACTTTGCATCCAGGATGCCCAAAGTTTAAATGTGCAAGTGTTACCTTTTTCAGTCTTTTTTTTACTAGCCTTCACACCCTTACCATTGTCTTTCTTTGATGGTGAATCAGTCTTCACAGCCTTACCCTTGCCTTTCTTTGATGGTGAATCAGTCTTCACACCCTTACCCTTGCCTTTCTTACTTGGTGATGCAATCTTCACATTCTTAGTTGGTGACCTAATCTTAACACCCTGAGATTTCCCTTTCTTAGTTGGTGACCCAAGCTCAACTACCCTCAGCTTTCTTATACTCCCAATCACCTTTCTTTCCTATACTCCTACCCTCTTCAAGATCACTTCCACACAACACATGCAAAGTCCTATAGTCATTCCTTTTATATCACAGCTGGTATCCATTAGCTACTCTATAATTTGCCAAACAGTCTTTCAGTTGTTCTGGATGTTCAAATCTCAACCCAAGTGTTGGTTTCTGTTCATTCCAAGGAAGACTAGGGTCATATTGTGAATAAATTACACCAGGAGTGATTTTGAATTGTTGGTCAACATTTTCATCATCCATATCAAGATCCTTATCACTACCTTCACTAAAATCAGCAGCAGTGTTCTCATCATAATCACTTATAAAATTACCACTAATTTATTCAGAAATGGGTCTTTAATGGTCCTATATGGTATGTCTACATCATCTTCTCCTACATAATCACTAACCCCATATTCTGTTATATCTTCCATCTCTACATCATCATCTTGAGACTCATCAACACCAAGCTCAGTTTGTACCCAATGGGATAAATCATACCCATGATGTTCCAAATACAGGTCAATAACATTAGCATTCTTAACACCTAAGGCAATAAAGTCNCATCTTCTCCTACATAATCACTAACCCCATATTCTGTTATATCTTCCATCTCTACATCATCATCTTGAGACTCATCAACACCAAGCTCAGTTTGTACCCAATGGGATAAATCATACCCATGATGTTCCAAATACAGGTCAATAACATTAGCATTCTTAACACCTAAGGCAATAAAGTCTGCTAAGTCTACATAATTCTTAAGTTCTTCCAAACCATTACTAAGTTCTTTACCAGGCATATGATAGTACATACCTTTAACAGGGTACTGACAACTGCCTTTGAGCAACTTGGACAATCGAATAACTGTCATCCCAATGAAGTCTATACTTCGAATCGTAGAAACATCTCCTTCAACATACTTGAGTAGTGATGGTGTGAATGTACCATCGTCGTGAAAATTAACGGTTAATCACATTTTTTTTTAATTGGATTAGATCATATGGAAATTAGGTTTATGGTTTTCAAGATGAAAAGGGGGAAAACATTTTGGGTGTATGTTATAAGTGAAAAACATAAAAATGGACTCTTATACAAAGTCAACAAAAAGTCTCCTATGCCACGTTGGACTTTAGCTGCTTTTTAAAAAGTCTAGCCGGTTGCTAGTAAAATTTGTGCAAAATGGAACAAAACATAAAAGTAGACAACATAAAGTGGAACGGAAATAAGTACACGTACCAAAACGGTACATTAGTGAAAGTACGTAGCTATTGTACGGCCCAAACCCACAGATCTCTGGAAGAACCGAATGGTATATACCTCCGAACGTTACGATATCTCCAAACGGACCCATTAACTCCAAACGAATTGGGTGGTGATGCAGAGGATGAACCCATTGACTCCGAACGAACCCATTAACTCTGAACGAGCCATTAACTCCGAACAAGGAGGGTGATGATAGAGAGGGTGAACCCATTAACTCCAAACGAACCCAGTCACTCCAAAAGAGGAGAGTGATGATGGAGAGGACGAACCCATTAACTCTAAACGAAGAGGGTACATCCGAACGAATACTGAACGACCCCATAACTTCGAAAGAAGACAATTCAACCGCTCAGTTTTTACGTTTATGAGGAACATGAAGCGCTTTTATTCGTCTGAAGACTTCATTCACTTTTAAGAATTCCAAAAAAAATTTCTCCCGGGTGAGACCAGTGGTGACCCATTTCTCTTCCGGAGGAACGCCTCCGTCATGTTGTCCATCGGCCTCCGGGACCAAACCATCTTCCGGAGACTAAACCATATATGTAAAATCGGTAGAGTGAAATAAACTGGTCCCACTGATGGCGTCAATGTTTGAGCAAATGTTCGTAGATGCTCTTCAACCCTGATCCTTAGGAGGTCATGCAGCTACTCCTTCCTCTCTTAGGATAAAATAAGAAAGAACGCCGTTATCTCACCCCGGGGTTTTAATCCGAGATCAAGCTCCGGCGTGAGAGTAAGTGTCTGCTCGGTATAGATTATAGTGAGAGAAAGCAGAGAGAGATAGAGAGTTTGTAGCGGAGTGTGTGTGAATCCCTCCCATCCACTAGAGGTGGATGCTCTATTTATACTACTTGGATTGTGCTCCATGATAAGGATTTATTTGATACGTTTTTAGGGGTCATTTAAGCCCTAAATCGTAAATATATGGTCAAATATTACCTCAAATCGCTTCTTTTCTCATTCTAGGTACTTGGGACGAGAATTCTGGAAAATGGAGCATTTTGGATGTTTTTGGAGTTAAAAGTGAAGAAAACGACAAAATCAAGAAACAAGTCAGAAAATTACACCTGACGGCGTCACGCCTTACAAGGTGACGCCGTCACTTGAAGATTCAAAAGGTGGAAATAATTGCAAGTGACGCTCCAGAAAACTTTAGGAGGATTTACACGTGACGGCGTCACGTGTTATTTGGAGTAGGCCGTCACGTACAAAATTTAACAGAGACGGCCTAGAAGAATTAAAGAGTGACGATGATGGATCTAAACACACACCTTGTGTTAGAGTGATACTTTGAGTTATATTATTAAGCACGTGGAATATACTTAACAATACTTAGAATATGGATTGTATGATGTAATGCAAGTGAGAACAGTTGTATGTAAGTGACACAATATTTAACCAAACTTATAGCTTCAATATATTGAATCCGAGTGATCTGAATATCACTAGGGTTTACACCTTGAAGCTCTTAGAAAAACGTATCTAGAACTTTAACCTAGGACCTCCTTTTATAGGACAAGGAGTCCTTTACAAGATAAATATAAGGCTATCATAATAGAATATACACAAGATCTTTCCTATACTTATCTATACACGAATACATAACAGTTATCCTAATAGCAGTGGTAATAATATGTACTAGCAGTGGTAATGTGTTTCCACTGCTAGTGCATTCTTCAGCAGTGGTTATCTTCATGCTTAGCCGTGGTAACTGTTAGTGTAATTCCCAACAATCCTCCCCTAAACTTATGATTTCTCTGCAAATCAATAAGTTTCTTCAATCTGCATCATCTCTTAGGATTTGGGGAATTCTTCTGAACACTTCACTTTCTTCTTAATGCCTGAACAGCTCTTGAACATTGTTCTTGAATCCTATGTATCAAATCTCTGACCTTCTCAGTATCTTCATGAACTCTTATCCTTGTAGACAGCATTACAGTGAGAGTTCCAGCTCTGAGTGGGTATTCTTTCTCAGCAAACATAAATGCATCCACTCCAGCTTTTGTAGATACATGATGAACTTCACATGAATCATAGTAAGTCCATGTAGTACTGGGACATGAAGATTCAAACTTCCAGAAATCATCATTAGCATCAGGTTCATAGAGCCTTCTTAGGTCAACCCATAACTGCATTTCCTTCACATCTTTAAGACTGCCAGCATCAAACCTTTCTTGAACCAATCTCCACAATGTATCAAGATCATCTCTGTCACATGCTTTGATAAGTTCTTCAAACTGAATGAATGATGAAGTCTCACCACCTAGCCTTGTAATCTTCCATGTTGAAGCAAAGTTTCTAGCAGTGTAAACTTCCCAATCTACAATAGGATGTCTGACTTGCAGTGGGTCAGGATAAGAATCTTCTTCTTCAATCAAAATCATGTCAGTCAGCTGTTCTTTTATGAATTTCTCAGATTGAAAGTCTTGTTATTGAGCAAATCTTGTCTTCTTAGTGTTTTGCTCTTCAGAATCTGTAGCTTTCCTTTTGAATTTAGGAAATCTTCTTTCTTCCTCTTCAGAATTCATTGGAATAAAGTCACTATCTTGTCTTTTGACTCTGTAATAGACTCCTTCAATCTGATCATGTGTCATTCCTTTGAACTGAGACATTTTCCAACCTCTAACATGACAACAATAAGTTTTCATTTGTGAAATAACCTGTGCCTTGGTTGGTTGTCTTGACTTCTTTTGACCTTTTCTGACTGTGCCTATTGCATCTTGAAGTGCTTGTTGATTCTTCATTTGAATAAAGTCAGTTAGTTGAGCTGACTTTTGTTCTTCAGTTAAAGTTCTATCTGCAATAAGTTCAATTGCCTTCTTCTTGATCGTTGGATCATGTTTAATCAAAAATTCAATCTCTTGTTCAGATGGCACATAAGTGAACTCTGGAGCTTTCTCTTTGAGGACTGTAGGTGGAATAGTAGAAATTGGAATGGGAACAGCTGTTTCCAATTTGTTCAACCTTTTAGCCTCCATAAAACTTGCAATTTCTAATTCATCATGTCTTTCCTTGTTTGCAACTTCATCTTCTCTTAACTTTCTTGCAATCTCAGTATCATGGTCAATTTGAGCTTGCTCTCTCTTTGAAATCTTCCTTGGTTGCTCTTCACTCTACACAACGGATTTACCTTTTTCCTTCCTTATTCTTTCAAGTTCTTCCTCTGCAGTGGTAATATTTTGATCAGTAGTGGTAGCCATTTGCTCTGCAGTAGAAATAGGATCTTCAGTGGAAATAGGATCTGCAGTGGAAATCTTTTCAGCATTAGTTGGAAGAATCTCTTCTTGAGTATCACCTTCCTCTGTACCTTTGCCTTCACCTATTGGCTCATCAAATGCCAAATCTGTAATTCCAAAATCAAAATCTGCATCTGAATCACCTTCATCTCCAAAATCAATTTTCCTCCCCTTGGTTTTAGCATCTGTTTTCCTCCCCTGTTTGGGAGAATTTCCCAAATCTTCACTGAAATCTTCTGTGTCACCATCATGAGGTGAGGATGGAGATGAAATCACTATCTTTGCAGTTCTCCTATTCTGTTTCAACCCCTGCAACTCTTTCTTCAAAGTCTGAATCTCTTCTTGCAGCTTTGTAACATCCTTGGCATGTTGCTCCTTTACTTGTGCCAAGTCTTTCTCCAGAGATTCAACCTGCTTAGTTAACTTGGTACATAGTTCCATCAATTCCATAGGTTGCCCACTGACCTCAACACTTCCAACTGTGTGACCTGTTGGGAGAGGTGAATCATAGGGCATTGGTTCAGATTCCATCCTAGTTGGACTAGGTTGAAGCCTGGAACCACCACTGCTTGTTCCTAAACCAAAAGGATGAGGGATATGCTGTGTTGTGATGAGAGGAGTTGGCTGTTTTTGCCTCCTCTCATAAGTGTGAGTAACTGGTGGAGTGTAGTTAATGGTTGGAACCAATGTTGCAAAAATCGTGAATCGGTACTGAGGCGGTCCGGGGCCGATTAGCGATTTTTTACCGATTAATCGGCCGATTTTCTTGACTCGGCCGATTTCCGTGGAATTCTCTCCAAGGTCCTGGGCCGATTACCGATTAATCGGCCGATTCGGCCGATTTTTGCAACACTGGTTGGAACAGTGATTGTGGGTGTGTTTTGGGATACAACTCTTTCTTCAAAGTCTGAATCTCTTCTTACAGCTTTGTAATAGACTCCTTATGTTAGAGTGATACTTTGAGTTATATTATTAAGCACACCTTAGATCTTTTAACTCTAGGTTGTTTAGACCTTTATCTAGGATAATATCAATGTTCATATGTTATAAAACAAAGCGGAATAAGAACAAAGATATTCAACAAGGTTTTTCCCAACAAGCTTTCAATTATATTAAACGTGTTATCTACCTATAACAAGGATCAATAAATTGATCTTGAAAGCTAAACATAAACATACCCTAGGCATTTTTCCCCTAACGCCCGTACACACACACACCTTTGGTGTTTTACATCTTGACACACATTAAACCTAAGTCCTTTGTCCTCTTTATATACTAGAGGATTAGGGTTACAAAAGACTACAAAGGACTAATAAGTAAATTCTTCTTTAGCAAGTAAGTCCCTTGTGTTTCATTCTTCTTCATTTGAAGAATTCTTCCTTTGTCTTCTTAAGTCCTTCATCTTTCATATGTTTTGTCTTATCAACTCAAATATTAGACCCAACAATCTTCCCCTAGTTGATAATGACAAAACCAAATAAGCACGAACTTCCCCTGAAGTTAATATGTGTATGAAAGATAACGACTTCCCCTTAAACCATGCTATATCATCAAGGAACTTCAAGTTGCAAAGCTTCAATGTAAATCTTCTTCCCCTTTTTGTTATCATCAATTAGGGGACAAAAGTAAGCAACCACGATCTTCACAACCACGAATCAATATTACACGTCCAATTCATCTTTCCAATGTTTCAAATTACCCACCATTAAGTTTTCCGCGCTATAAATGAACTTGAAACAGTAGAAATCAAAACCAGCAGTAGTTATAACAACTAGTAGTAGTAAAAACCTTCACCTCGATGTAGCATATAAATGGTTAAACATTGAAACATTAAGCTTCCCCTGAAACCCATATGTTAACCATTTCTTGAATCTTCAATTCTGTAAGCTTTATGTAATGATGAAGAAAACTAATCATTGCCAATTTGATGTTGAAGTAGAATAACCCAAACTCATATCTTAAAAATAACTTTGAACGTATACCCAAAACGATGTATAAGGAGACCTCAACCTCTTGACAATAATCACTGAGAACAATAACGTAACTCCTTCAAGTGTTTGTCAATTCATAGTTATAATAAGAACACAAACTCGAAAAATTCCACTTCATTGTCAAAGAAGTAATAAATAATCTTCGTCACCAATGAGAATAATTAAGAACGAGCCATAAATCTTTTAAGAACTGAAACAAATATCCGAACATCCTTCTTGTGTGTGTCTTTATCTCCACGAATCCAAAAATCACTTGTGTGTGTCTATTCAATATTTCCAAAAATCAGAACCATGTAACAAGATGAAATTGAATCAATGTCAAAAGATGTAATCATGCTCATCAAACTGCCAAAAGAATTACCAAGTCGACAAGCCATATATATATTCAGCATCAAAAATAGGATGTCACAAATTCCTAGCTGCTTGTCATGATAAAATAACACCTGAATTCCCAGCTGCAATCCAAGAAACACCAAAACGAGCCGTACAAAGTAACTTGCCAACAGTACTAAGTATCCATGTCGAGCAGTACAAATCATTGAAACTTACTAGTACTAACCACTTCAAGGGCAGTAGACTTAGTCCAAAACAATTTAGCTTTACTCCTAAAACATGCGTACCATCAGTAACTTTACTTACCAAATCGTACAGATCATTAAATCCCAAGCCAATCTTCATGATATTGCAATAATGAACCAATAATAACCGATCCCATGATTCTAATTAATATGCGACAAAAGTTTTGAATCAAACACTAAATCCGATGCCAACTATCCCACTCATCACCGACTCATTAATTAATTAGCTTGACCCATGTTGCAATATATTATTGTATCCCCAAGCAAGCAATAGTAACCATGCGTAAACTAATCTTGAAAAGAATTCCAAATCGCCTTTACACCAACTAATAACAATCGAGTAAAAACGATAATATATATCTACCGTCCCATGATGAGTTGATAGTACAATATCAATATTCAACTCACACCTAATGATTCGACCAATTAATTCACCCATGATAAATCATTAATCAATTGAAGATAACAATTATTCCACTATCCCATGAATAAGTAAATGCAAGCCACTATAATAGCAAACCTTACAGAATCAGTACGAGGTTAATTAATCCAAGTTAACCACAATCATGAACTTGATTCAATTTGTAAGCATCGACACATTAAATGCATATCCCAGAATAATAAATCCCCAACCAATCAGTACAATATAATAAATTGAAAGCACATGTAATTGTCGACAAACCTTTGACAATTCTCAGCTGCACTTCGTATCTTCTTCAAATCTGCTCTTCATCGACAATAAAAACACCTTGTCAATCCCAGATCTAGAGCCCTGGCTGTGATACCAATTGCCAATTTGGGACTATATTGGATTTATGAATACCATCATTTATATTGACAATAGTAGTACCATATGCATAATTAAGAATCAAGTTCAGCACACAAAGACTAAACATATTGAAATTAGACATCATTTTATAAGAGATTGTTGTGAGAAAAGGCTAATTCAAGTTGTCAAAATCCATACTGATGATAACTATGCTGATTTATTAACAAAAGGACTTGATGTGGGAAGGTTTCAGTACTTGGTAACAGGTATTGGAATGCTTAATCCATAAAATTTTTGTGTCTAATGGTCTTTGGTGTTGAGGGGAGGTTTTTGGTACTAAAATTGTTATATATGTTTGTATAAGTTTGTATATGTTTTGCTTGTATTTTTGCTTGCCACTAACTTTTATGCAGAGATTAAAGCTAACAGTGGAAACTAAAATGCAAGCAGTGGTAAATGTTACTCACACAGTGGAAAAAGTAAAACAGAGAAACTTCATTCCATTCAAACGAAAGAGAAAGTTTATTACATTCTAAAGAGAGTGCTAACAACCACCATCCAAACACAAAGATAAAAACCTAAAACAACCTACACCCTACACAAGCTACTCCATGGGATTCTTTTCCTTGCCCTGATAGTTGTGCTTGGCCTTCTGTGCACTCTTCCTTTTGTTCTCGAAGGTTGACTGCATCCTTGGACAAGCAAGACCAAGAACTTGTGGAGGAGGCCTTGGTAGTCTTGCAGGCTTCTCTGGTGTGGAGATTTGTTTCATGTTGGAGATAGCTGCTCCCAAAGTCTTAGTCAGAGCCCTTGGCAACTCCTTGGACAAGGAATAGGACTCATCATCATCTGATGAGCTGGAGTAGAACTCAAGAGAAGGTGCAGGCTTGGCAGTCTTCTTGATTGGATTCTTGGATGAAGAGCTTCTAGCACAGGGTGGAAAGTAACTTGCCCACCCTGATGCCTCTGAAGATGATTCAGATGACATCACAATCTCTGTGTCAGAGGAAGAATCAAAAGAGATGTATACAATATTTGGAAGATTGCTCATGATGAGTTTTTAGGGATTTTGTGAAAGATAGAATGTGTTTTGATGAAGATTGTGAAAAGTCGAGCCCCTTTATATAGGCAAAGTCAATCAAAAGGTCTTATTAAAGGAGATATTTACTCTTACCTATTTTGGTAGGTTGAGGAGTAAATATAGATAATATCGGGCTGAATTTGGGAAGATATTTGTGAATAGTGGCTTGGTTAAATTAACTTTGGTTAAAGAACACTTTGGTTATGCATATCTTTTATTCTATACTAACATATGCAGGTACATAACCAATTTTTACTGGGAGTTGATCATAAAAGGTGTGTAACTGAGACACACAACAAATGGTTATTGATTCACCATGTCTAACCCACATAAGAATCAACTAGTCCAGAGCAAACGGCTACTGGTAAAGACTTAACAAATCCGTTTATGGTTGATAGTTTACCAAAAACTATATGGTCATCAACTCACCATATTCTTAGTGATTAAGAGTTGGCTAGTCCATAGCAAATGGCTCATGGTAAAGACATATCAAATCCGTTGATAGCTGGTAGTTTGCTAAAAACTATAAAGAAAGCAGTTCAATTTTCATATGTTTTATTTTACCACTGCTTTTGAAAATTTTGTAAAAACTTCCCACTGCTAGTTCACAGTTACCATTGCAAGTGTTATTTTTACCACTGTTGAACTAGCCGTTACAACTGTTGTGTCAGTAACAAACTTTTTACTAGCCGTTGAGAGTAACTGCTTTGTCCATATTAATAGGGTAAAACGTTTAGAAGATTATCTATTTCTTAATTAAAATTTATTCTCTTAAGATAAATCTTTTCCTTAGATAATCTTTCTTGCGCAATAATCTCAAAACCCTAACAGTATATATACTTTTCTCTTAATTGGCGAGTTCTTTATTCAATTTATACTCTCACAACAAAGTTTTTCATAAAAGATACTATGGCTCCATTGGAATTTGCAGTTGAGCACAACCAAGTGGCCTATTTGGAAAAGTCAAACGACAAGAGTGGCCTTGTTTTTCATCAGATTGTGGATTTTCTTAACACTACCTATACAAGGTATGCTTTACTTCTTTATCCTACAATCTATATCTCTCAAATCAAACAGTTTTGGAACTCTATTGAGTCCATCACCATTGAAGATGGAGATACACATAAAACTGTGGATACTCTTAGAGCCACAGTGGATGGGGTAACTATTGATGTTACTGAGTCATCCTTGAGAAGAATTCTCCAATTGAATGATCTCAATGGTATCATCACATTACCCAATTCAGATATTCTTAAACATCTCTCAACAATGGGGTATGACTGATGAGACGAAAAATGTTACGTTTTTAGGGGTCGGTTTGAGTCCTAATTCGTATGTTTTTGGTTTGGATTTCACCCAAAGTCGTTTCTTTTCTCATTTTAGGTACTTTTGAAGGGAAAATCACAAAAGAAGCATTTTCGGGCGTTTTCGGAGTGAAAAAGTGCGGAAAACAACAAAAACTCAAAAGACCTTGAAGAT
>LBNU01024794.1:66275-78368 GCA_014162995.1 Artemisia annua | reverse complement strand
TATGACACATCTGACAAAAAGGTTACTTTCAAAAAGAGTGGTTTTTGTCCCCATTGGAGATTTTTAATACATACTCTTTTGCATTGCCTAAGTCCTAAGAAAACATCTTATGAACAATTCAGTTCGACAATGGCTTACCCTTTGGTTTGTCTAGCCACAGATAGGATTTTTAATTGGTCTAAATATATCTTTAACAGTATGAAAGGCAATGTAAAGAGTTCAACAAAATTTTTGAAGTATCCAAGGTTTGTGCAAGCAGTGTTAAATGAATTTCCACTGCAACCCCATAAAAGAGTTTACAAAATCCGTTGCCTTAAGCCCAAAGTTTTTCAAAACATGGATAAGGTTGGTAATGGGGTTGTTAAACCACTTTTTCCTGAGATGCTTGCAAAGATTACACAAGTACAGGGTGAAGGTGCAACAATCCCAGTTGTATCCCAAAACACACCCACAATCAATGTTCTAACCATTAACTACACTCCACCAGTTACTCACACTTATGAGAGGAGGCAAAAACAGCCAACTCCTCTCATCACAACACAGCATGTCCCTAATCCTTTTAGTTTAGGAACAAGTAGTGGTGGTTCCAGGCTTCAACCTATTCCAACTAGGATGGAATCTGAACCAATGCCCTATGATTCACCTCTCCCAATAGGTCATACAGTTGGAAGTGTTGAGGGCAGTGGGCAACCTATGGAATTGATGGAACTATGTACCAAGTTATCTAAGCAGGTTGAATCTCTGGAGAAAGACTTGGCACAAGTAAAGGAACAACATGCCAAGGATGTTACAAAGCTGCAAGAAGAGATTCAGACTTTGAAGAAAGAGTTGCAGGGGTTAAAACAGAATAGGAGAACTGCAAAGATAGTGATTTCATCTCCATCCTCACCTCATGATGGTGACTCAGAGGATTCCAGTGAAGATTTGGGAAATTCTCCCAAACAGGGGAGGAAAACAGATGCTAAAACCAAGGGGAGGAAAATTGATTTCGAAGCCATAGAACTTGAGCACAGCAACTTGCAGCAGCCACATAATCTTCCAGTTGATGAAGTTGCCACCATTGTTTGTTTCTTGCACTGCCATGACACCAATGTACATCCAAGAAATTGGCATCCACCTATTGTAGATTTTCTATCCAAACTAGCTCCAGCATAATCACTATCTGAGTAGGTAACCAATTCCATAGGAGATTCTCTAGGATACCATAATCCCAAATGAGGATATGCTTTAAGATATTTGAAAATCTTCTTCACTGCAGTCAAGTGTGATTCTTTGGGAGTGACCTGAAACCTTGCACAGGCACATACTGCAAACATAATGTCTGGCCTTGATGATGTGAGATACATCAAAGAACCAATCATATATCTGTACATATGTACATCAAGTGCTTCTCCACTGTTCTCTTTATGAAGCAGATGTGTACCTCTATCTGCAGGTGAGCTAGAGGACTTTGCATCAGTGAATTTGAACTTCCTAAGTATCTCAGCCACATATTTATCTTGATTGATGAAGATTCCATCTGGCCTTTGTTGTACTTGAAGTCCCAAAAAGAATGTGAGTTCACCCATAGGACTCATCTTGAACTCATCTTTCATAAGCTTCTCAAAATCTTTGCACATCTCTGGCTTTGTTGAGCCAAAAATAATATCATCAACATATCAGTCAAGTGTGATTCTTTGGGAGTGACCTGAAACCTTGCACAGGCACATACTGCAAACATAATGTCTGGCCTTGATGATGTGAGATACATCAAAGAACCAATCATATATCTGTACATATGTACATCAAGTGCTTCTCCACTGTTCTCTTTATGAAGCAGATGTGTACCTCTATCTGCAGGTGAGCTAGAGGACTTTGCATCAGTGAATTTGAACTTCCTAAGTATCTCAGCCACATATTTATCTTGATTGATGAAGATTCCATCTGGCCTTTGTTGTACTTGAAGTCCCAAAAAGAATGTGAGTTCACCCATAGAACTCATCTTGAACTCATCTTTCATAAGCTTCTCAAAATCTTTGCACATCTCTGGCTTTGTTGAGCCAAAAATAATATCATCAACATAAACTTGAACCAGCAAGATATCATTTTTGTCTTTCTTGATGAACAAAGTTTGATCAATTCTTCCTCTATGAAACCCATTATCCAAAAGATAGGTAGCTAGGGTCTCATACCATTTCCTTGGTGCCTGATGCAATCCATACAATGCTTTAACTACCCTGTATACTTTGTTAGGATGTTCAGGGTCTTCAAAGCCTGGAGGTTGTGAAACATATACCTCCTCATCAATTTGCCCATATAGGAAATCACTTTTTACATCCATTTGATAGACTGTGAAGCCCATAAAGGATGCACAGGCTAGAAAAAGTCTAATTGCTTCTATTCTTGCAACTGGGGCAAACACCTCTTCATAATCAATACCCTCCTCCTGAGTGTATCCTTGTGCTACAAGCCTAGCCTTGTTTCTTATGACAATTCCTCTTTCATCTCTCTTGTTTCTAAACACCCATTTGGTACCAATTACTTTCATGCCTTTAGGTAAATCACAAAGCACCCAAACCTTCTGAATTTTGAACTGAAGCAACTCTTCTTGCATTGCTTCCACCCAGCTTTCATCTTCAAGTGCCTTGTATACATTCTTTGGTTCCATTTGAGACAGAAAACACATGAGCAGACATTCATTCTTGCCTTCATGATTCTTAGATTCATAAATTTCACTGATAAATTCATGAATGTCAGCTATCTTAGATTGTCTTCTAGTATTCACAGGTGAGTTTGCATCCCCTATCACATTTTCAAGAGGATGTGATTTATGAACTGTGGTATGGGGAGTTTGAGGAATTTCAATCTCAGTAGGCATATTTGATATTTCAAAATCACTGGCTTGAGCTTCCTGTGTAACTGGAGTTGAATTTTCCACTTCAGGTGTAGCAGTGGAAACTTCTGGCCTAGCAGTGGAATTAGTATTTCCACTGCTTTCAACATTCTTTGCAACTTCTGGTCTGGCAGTGGAATCTTTTGGCCTAGTAGTGGAATCTAAATTTCCACTGCTTTCATTATTTCCAGTGTTCACATTTGTTGCTTTAGAAGGTTGAGCATCTCCAGTCTTTGCAACATCATCATAATCTGCATAGTCCCAAATAGGCAAAATGAATTCATCTTGATCATCTTGTTGATCCATGCTTGGTTCATCATCATCAACAAACTCTTCTGAACCTGCAAAATCATTAGTAGATGTACCTGTAGAGATAGGCACATAGTTCATGGTATGGGTTAGAGTATCAAGATCAAACAGCCTTTCTGGACCAGTTCCTTTTACATTCACTTTGTTTTCTAGGAACTCAACATGCAGATTTTCTTCAACCTTTTGGGTCCTTAAGTTGAATACCCTAAAAGCTTTACTAACCATAGAATACCCAACAAAATACCCTTCATCTGCTTTTTCATCAAATTTACCCAGATGATCTATGGTATTGAGAATAGTGACATGACATCCAAATGGTCTCATGAAGTCTAGGATAGGTGGTCTACCTCTAAATAACTCATAAGGTGTCTTGTTCTTTGTTTTCACTACTAAAACCCTGTTTTGCACATAACAAGCAGTGTTAACTGCTTCAGCCCAAAATGTCATTGGCAATTTTGAATCTGCCAACATGGTTCTAGCAGCCTCTATTAGTGTCCTATTTCTCCTCTCAGCTACACCATTTTGTTGAGGAGTTCTAGCTATACTAAATTCTCTTTTAATACCTTTATCTCTACAAAAATCATCCATAACTCTATTCTTAAATTATGTCCCATTATCACACCTAATGATTTTAACTTTTATATCATTTTGGTTTTCTACTTCAGTTATAAAGGTCTTAAGAATGCCAGTTGTCTCATCCTTAGTTCTAAGAAAGAAAACCCATGTGAACCTACTAAAATCATCAGTCACAACAAGACAATATCTCTTAAGATTTATGCTACTCAAAGATGTAGGACCAAACAAGTCCATATGTAACATTTGAAGTGGGTGAGCAATAGAGTTAACCAATTTTGACCTGCAAGAAGCTCTGTATTGTTTGCCTTTATAACAAGCAACACAGGTTTGATCATTTTCAAATCTTTTCTGAGGCAAGCCTCTTACCAAACCATCTTTAACAATCTTATTTATGGTTTTGAAATTAATATTACCAAGTCTTATATGCCATAGCATGGATTCATCCACTGTGGCCTTTGCAATAAAGCAAGCATGATCATCTTTAGCAAAAATGTTATTCATATCAAAGCTATATAAGTTGCCTTTTCTAGGAATTTTAAGCAGAATATCCTTAGAAAGAACAAAACACATATCTTCAGTAAAAAGAACATTGTTTTTCTTGTCACACATCTGTGACACACTAAAGAGATTATACTTAAGCTCTTTTACATAGTACACAGGTTCAAAATCCAAGTTACCAGTTTTAATGACACCTTTACCAGTAACTTTACCATTAACTCCTCCTCCAAAGCTAACAGTCATGTGCCTTGAACATCCACTATCTGTATCACCTTGATCTGATCTCTTTGTTCTTGGATGTTCCTGCACATATAATAAAGGAGTTAGTTTCCTTTGGAGACCCAAGCCATGATTGACTTGGATCTGCCTCGTGTATCAATATAGTTAAATCTATCAAAGGTCATTGATACACCATTGGGATTGATTGTTGTGTTAATTCCTTTAGGTTTTCATTCCCAACGTGCTGAGGCCTTCACAGCATTTCCCATATTACCCCTGTTCTTGTTTACAACACTAGCAGTGGGAACTTTTGAATGAGCAGTGGTAACTGCTGGTTTAGATTTTGGTACCCACTGTTGATTATATTGAACCCTTTTGTTGTAAAAAGTCCTTTTTCCTGTTTGTGCAGATTTAACAAAAGTTGTTTTAGGTTTTGCACTTGAAACAGGTGATTTAGGATGAGCAGTGTTAACATTTTTAGCAGTGGCAAAAGGTTTAAGCCCACTTCTCAATAGAACTGCTCTTGGGATCATGTTGCTGTGTGTATTAGGGTGTGATTTGTTTTGAAACCTGTTTGAATCCACCCTCTTTTTCCCATAAACTTCCTTTCTCCCAACATGATAGTCACAATTAGCATGTAAATGTTCAAAGCTACCACAGATATAACATGCTTTATTGTTCATTACAAACTCACTACCTAGTTGTTGAGATTTTACATGATTCCAACTCCTCTGGTTACCCCTAGGAATTGATGACTTGTTTCTATACATCTCAGCATACCTTACAGTTTGTCTATGCTTATTAACTTGTTTCCTAGGTTCCTCTGTAATGGTATTAACAACTTGTGGGATAGAAGTCTCTACATTCTTTTTAACACTCTCATCTACTACAGATGAGTCACTTGCACTTTTAATAACATCAGATTCATGCTTAACCTCTTCCTCACTTTTCACAAATTTGGGAGGACCATATTCAAGAATAGGTTCCTGAAACTCTTCTAGACTTGTATGTTCTAAATCTATGCCAGGAGGTGCTGGAACACCCCTTAGTGGTGGAGGAACAGTATTGTATCCTAAACCAGACTTAGCTTTGCTAGTGATTTATGCTTCCCAAATTTTATCAATTGACTTAGACTGATAATATAAGGTATCAACAGATAAGTTGACATTCTCATTTACCTTTCTAAGCCTTTCAAGCTCTTCTTTAAGTGCCTCATTCAGTGCTATCTTATGATCTAACTCTCTTTTAAGAATAATCATATCATCATTAAATTTTGTCTCATTTTCTCTATAATGCTCTAGTTGTTTTTCTAACATAGATATACCTCTTCTAAGAATTGAAACATTATAGTTAGCAGCAAACAACTCTGTTCTATGGTTTTCTAATGATTCATTTAGCCTTTCACATTCTCTAGAAGCCCTACATGTTTTAGAACAACTTTCAATGTTTTGTACCTCAGAGTCAAAGAAGGCCATGAGAGCATGTTCTGTAGCAATGAAAGCAACATCTGAAGGTTGTTCCTCTTCACCATCAGCCATGAAACTCCAATCATAGCTCACACCATCAATTCCCAGCATTGCCTTTGGTTCTTCCACAGCTGGTTCCTTCTTTTGCTTGTACCAGGTAGATCTATTGTCCTGCTTCCTTGGTCTTCTGCATTCTCTAGCAAAATGTCCTAACTTGTGACAGTTGAAACATTCCACTTTATTTTTATCAAACCCTGCAGTTTCACTACCATTGATATGTATGGGCTTGCCAGTCTTTTTGTAGAATTTCCTAGCCCTCATACTAAGAAGGGCTATCTGCCACTTTATTTCCATCTCCTCCAAGTCATCATCATCAATTTGCTCTATGTCTTCATGAGTTAATATAGAGCCATTAACTTGTGTGGAGATAAAAGCATAAAAGGTAGGATCTCCAATACCAGCAACTTTCTTCTTTGAACCTGCAGTGGTAACAATAGCATTACCAGTGGAAACTGTAGAACCAGCAGTGGCAATCTCATCATCACTGTCATCTTTAGAGTCATCATTGTCAACAGAGGTTGACACCAATGCCAAGCTACTAGAGCTTGAACCAAACTTCCCTGCCTTCTTCAACCTTTGTTCAATTAGTTTGAAGTTATTGTAGAGGTCATTGAGCTTCATAGTTTCAATTTCTGGTTTATTTTCCCAGACTGTGACATTGGTATGAAACTTAGCAGGCAAACTTCTTAGAAACTTCAAATTGAGGTCTTCCTGATCAACCTCAATTCCAAACACAGTCAATTGTGTGACAATCTTCTGGAGTTTAGTAAAGATGCTGTCAAGAGATTCATTGCTTGAAGCAGAGAAATTTTCATAACTTTGCTTCAATAATGTCTTTTGTGTCTTCTTAGTAGCATCAATGCCACCAAATACTGAGCAGATCTCTTCAAAAAGTTCTTTAGCAGTTTTGTATTTGCTAAAGGCAATAATCTGGTCTTTAGGAAGAGTCATAAGCAATAAGCTTCTTGCCTTCATGTCATTCTTCTTCTGTGTTCTTTCATCACTAGTAGAAGGTGCAGAAACTGTGATTACTTCTTTGTCACCAACTTTCTCAGTCTTCTGAATAGGTTTGAAAGAGTCACCAGTTAAGATGATCTCCCACAAAGCATAATCTTGAATGAGAAAGTATTGCTCAATCATTATCCTCCACATCTCAAACTCATTGAGTTTAAGCTTAGAAAGTCTTGGAGCAGAGTTCGACTGGTTGTTTTCCATTTCCATTGATCTGAGTGAGTTGGTTAAGCTTATTCCTTGGATTTTCTAAATCAAAGTATCAGAACCTGTCTCTGATACAACTTGATGGACCTAAACACACACCTTGTGTTAGAGTGATACTTTGAGTTATATTATTAAGCACGCGGAATATACTTAACAATACTTAGAATATGGATTGTATGATGTAATGCAAGTGAGAACAGTTGTATGTAAGTGACACAATATTTAACCAAACTTATAGCTTCAATATATTGAATACGAGTGATCTGAATATCACTAGGGTTTACACCTTGAAGCTCTTAGAAAAACGTATCTAGAACTTTAACCTAGGACCTCCTTTTATAGGACAAGGAGTCCTTTACAAGATAAGTATAATGCTATCATAATAGAATATACACAAGATCTTTCCTATACTTATCTATACACGAATACATAACAGTTATCCTAATAGCAGTGGTAATAATATGTACTAGCAGTGGTAATGTCTTTCAACTGCTAGTGCATTCTTCAGCAGTGGTTATCTTCATGCTTAGCCATGGTAACTGTTAGGGTAATTCCCAACAGACGACGTCAAGAGGCATGATAGGGCATCACAAACCCTAATGACGGCGTCATGACTTATAACGTGACGCCGTCACCCTTGTATCTCTATATATAGTTTTGGATTTTTCATTCATTAAGTGTGCAACTTTAGTGTGCAACTTTGGAGATAAACCCTAGTACGATTTTCACATCTTTTTAGGGTTTCAAACCCTCTTTTCTTCCATATTCAATTGAAGATAAGTTCTTCCTTTAATCATTCAATATGTCTATGTGCTGTTTGATTAATTGTTTGTCTTTTCTTTACATTAACATGCTAGCTTAGATTACTTACTTAGTGTTTGTTTAGATCTAATGAAACTTAGTTATTGAATGTTGGTTTGTTGTTCGTTGTTTGGTTGATTGACTCGCGTTAGGCTTAAGAAAACTGGCTAATCTCCTATATGGTAACAAGCTTGAACGTCCTTAGAAATGTAATCGGATGTGTACTATGGTTTTATTGATTGTATTTAATGCATGAGTAGCTATTGAGGAGGCTATCATAGGATACTAAAAGTGTGGTCATAAGAGGAGATAGAGACTCATAGGGTTGGGGAAGGACGTACACGCCCCTACGAATGGTATTAAGGAATACAATCCTTCAACTAAACAATTGTGACAACTCAACAAATCAACAAGAGATAACTAGGGAGTAGTGAAATCTAAGTAAACACGTTTGTTTCCCATAAGAAGTTTACCACTTTTACTTTTCTTGTCATTTATTTTATTTTGTTTAATTAAGTAGTTTTTAGGTTAGTTGACTAGCAACTAATTCCGCCCACTCTTCTAATACCCGAGATTTTACTTGCTTTCCATAAAATATAAAAATACAAAAAGACTCATCCCTCACCCTTAGACCTAGTTGACCTATTCTTCAATCCTAACGACACTATTCCCCTAGAGAATGATCAATCCCCCGGACATACCTATTGATAAGGAAATATTTGTTACGCTTTTAGGGGGTCATTTAAGCCTTAAATCGTGATTTTATGATCAAATACTACCTAAAATCTTTCTCATTTTAGGTACTTGGAACGAGAATTCTGGAAAATGGAGCATTTTGGACGTTTTTGGAGTCAAAAGTGAAGGAAACGACAAAATCAAGAAACAAGTCAGGAAATTACACCTGACGGCGTCACGCCTTACGAGGTGACGCCGTCACTTGAAGATTCAAGAGGTGGAAACTTTTGCATGTGACGCTCCAGAAAACCTTATGTGGAATTACACGTGACGGCGTCACGTGTAAATGGAAGTAGGCCGTCACGTATTAAAAGTTACAAGAGACGGCCCAGAAGATTTAAAGAGTGACGACGTCAAGAAGCTGGATTGGGCAACAAGAAACCCTAATGACGGCGAGATGACAGCGCCAGGACCCATAACCTGACGCCGTCAGCCTTGTAATTCTATATATAGATTTAGATTTTTCATTCGTTGTGTGGAACTTTTGTGCAATAAACCCTAGCCGAATTTTACAGCCATTGTAAGGGTTTCATACCCTTCTTTCATCCATGTTCAATTGAAGATAAGTTAATCTTTTAATCATTCAATATGTTTATGTGTTGTTTGATTATCTTTTATGCTTGTCTTTCTTTTAACATGCTAGCTTAGGTTTTTTAGTGTTTGCTTAGATCTAATGAAACCTAGCTATTAATTATTGATTGTTGGTTTNTTCGTTGTGTGGAACTTTTGTGCAATAAACCCTAGCCGAATTTTACAGCCATTGTAAGGGTTTCATACCCTTCTTTCATCCATGTTCAATTGAAGATAAGTTAATCTTTTAATCATTCAATATGTTTATGTGTTGTTTGATTATCTTTTATGCTTGTCTTTCTTTTAACATGCTAGCTTAGGTTTTTTAGTGTTTGCTTAGATCTAATGAAACCTAGCTATTAATTATTGATTGTTGGTTTGTTTGATTGTATTGGGTGATTGATTTCACGTTAGGCTCAAGAAAACTGGTCGACCTCCTATATGGTAACAGGCTTGAACGTCTTGAGAAATGTATTCGGCTGTGTACACCGATGTTATTGGTTGTTTTTAATGCATAAGTGACTATTAAGGAGGCCATTATAGGATACTAAACGTGTCATCATAGGAAGAGATAGGAGCTTGTAGAGTTGGGGAAGGACGTACACGCCCCCACGACTGGTATTAAGGAAAACAACCCTTCATCCAAACAATTATAACAAATCAATTAATCAATAAGAGATAGCTAGGGAGTAGTGAAATCTAAGTAAACACATTTTCTCATTATAAGAAGTTCACCACTTTCACTTTTCTTGTTTATTTTATTTTATTTGCATTAGTAGTATTTTTGGGTTAGTTGACTATCAACTAATTCCACCCACTCTTCCAAAACCCGAGATATTTTATTTGCTTTCATAAAAATATAAAATACAAAAAGTCCCTCACCTTTAGACCTAGTTGACTTAGCTTTCAATCCTAACGACACTATTCCCCTAGAGAACGATCAATCCCCCGGTACTTGCCACTCACTATACTATATCGGTCAGGTACACTGCCTGGTGGGGATTGCAAGCTTCTCAAGATCCCTTGAGAAGTAAAACCTTTTGCAAGGTTGCAAAACCACGCATCACCTATACTACACTACAACGATCAGGTACACTACTTGGAGGATTGCAAAATCTCTCAAAATCTCTTGAGAGGTAAAACCTTTTGTGAGGCGCAATCCTCGCATCACCCCACGACATAGGTACTCTGTAGACAGGGTTGTCGTTTAGGTGCAGCGTGTAAGTCGCTGATGAGCACCAAGCTTGGATTTCAGGGTTTAATTTATCGCTACGCTTTAAGTACTAGTTGTGGACCAACCCCTGCATATTTGTACCTCATCGTACAATATGTCAGCTACTGCTGTACTAGCTCTGATGTAGGCCCTGCTACATCGTTATTGCCTCCGGACCTGAGGTGACCTTCGTCACCCCAATTACTCTGGAGGAATGTTCCAACGTGGAGAGGATTTCTTCTAGCTTCTCTTAGAAATATTGGGGACTGATTACGATTATCTCCTCTGGAGTATCCGGAGGAGCCCATACTTCATCATGGATACCTCCATGCAAACATACTTCCGAGGGATGGATGATACCTTCGTTGCAGACATACTTCCCATGGATGGAGGATACCTCCGTTGTAGACATGCTTAGCAGGGATGAAGGATACCTCCATCGTAGATAGGTCCGAAGGAGCATATACGCCAACTTGTCTCCCGCTCTAGTATGATATGGTCTTAGCCATGTTATGCTAGACTCAAATGTTTGTCACGACAACATGTTTCCCGGATATGATCCAGAGGATCATATACGTCAACATGTCCCCACCTTAGTGGTTTAAGTGTCATTATCTCCTCATAACTATCCGGATGAGACTATACCTCATCATTAATCAAGGTTGATGATTACCTTGAATAAATCCTTTTGAAAGTTAAGAATCATGTAACATAGTTCGTTATCTTTTTATGTAGTTTACGCTTTATTTCCTTTGTTCCAAATTTCTCTCCTTTTTTCCCCCTTTTCGAAAAGCACGGTTCCAAAATTCTTGTTCATTTTATTTTTAGTTTTTGCAAAAACGAATGTCCTCTTTCAAGCTCCCCGAACTCTAATAAAAACAATAATAACAAAATTACAAAATTGCAAAGTAAAATTGGCATATTAACTATACTCAGTATAGATATTGTACGTCTGTACCTTTGCAAGATATGCGGTACGAGTATGTTTCCTGTGGGCAACTATTTTGGGATGGAAGAAGTATTTTATGGAGGTATTTCTTTAAATATCCCCAAAGTACACACCTACTCACCTCATGTAACCCAAAATATTCCACTTTCCTCATATACCCCAAGGGCCACTTTCTCCCAAGAAATTTTGGGCAACCCTCCCAGAATTTTGACAAGTGTCTTTTTGTTTGTCCCCACTTTGTACTTGCAAAGTACAACTAACCACACTAATTTCTTGGGCAACTGGGACCTACTTTCTTGGGCGACTTGGTTGTTTTGTCTTATAGTTAAAAAGTAGTATTTTTATATTATTTAATAGTATACATTTCTTGGGCGAGTGAGTCTCACTCTTGTATATTCTTGAGCGACTAGGTCCCACATTTTTTATATTAGTGTAAATTACATATATAACCTCACAATTTCTTTTATATTTATAGCTTTAAAACTTGTATATTTTGATTATTGTACTCACTCCAACCACCACCAACAACTCCGACCACCACCACCACCCATATATTCCGGCGACACCCATTTATTCCGGCCAAATTTTTTTTTACTTCAAAAAAAAA
>LBNU01024794.1:21416-65872 GCA_014162995.1 Artemisia annua | reverse complement strand
TTTTTTTTTTTTTTTTTTTTTTTTTTTTTTTTTTTTTTTTTTTTTTTTTTTTTTTTTTTTTTTTTTTTTTTTTTTTTGAATCTTGAGTTGTGTAGGATCTTTGGATTAGATCGATATGTTCTCGATGTATGTTCGGACTTTGATTGTGACGATTGGATTTGGATTTTGACAGTGGCGACGGCGGTGGCAGTGGTGACGGCGGTAGTAGTGGTGACGGTTAGTGAAAGAGATGGAGATGAAGTGGATGTGTGGTGAGAGAGAGGTATTTATATACTACATCCGTCCCAAAATTATTGTCCACAAACAAAAAACAGTGAGTTTTAGAAAAACATCATCATTACAACTTTCTCTTTCTTACTTTTTGCACAAAGACAGTTTTACCCTTAACCAATTAATTTCTAACTTCTTTAAAGTTTGTAATAATAACCTCAAATGAGGGTAATATGGTAAACTTGATCTATATTCCCTATCTATTTATAGAAGTGGACAATTATTTTGGGACGACCGAAAAAGGAAAGATGGACTATTAATATGGGACGGAAAGAGTAAATAATAGGGTGGGTATTTTAGTAATTTGGTTTTATATAAATAATGGGATAACTACTACTATGTAGGGACAACAAAAAGGACACGTGCCACAATTCTGATAAAGTTGCCTAAGAATTTTTGAGAGAGAGAGTTGGCCATGGGGTATTTGTAGGGGTGGCAATCGAGTCGTGTTCGTGTTGACCTATTCGGGTTCGCGGGTTGGCGTGTTATTATAACCTCAACCCAAACACGACCCATTTATTAATCGTGTCAAGAAACTCAACCCTAACCCAAACCTGCATAACACGTGTAACCCATTTGTGACCCGTTTAACCTGTTTAAGTAAATAGGATGCAAATAATTATGCGACAATTTCAATGATATCTAAATATAATCGGAATTTACTCATATATTAAGTACATAACAAAATACATTAATCCAAATCCAATATAAAATCCAAGTTACATGCTTTAATTTTAGTGGCTTATATACTTAAACGGGTTCACGGGTTGACCTGTTTAATAATTGTTCAACCCAAACACGACCCATTTATTAAACGGGTTAGACGGGTTGACCTGACCCAAACCTATTTATCATCAACCCAAACCTGTTTAACTTCGTGTCGAGTTCGTGTCGTTTATCGTGTTGTGTCGAGAATTGCCAGCCCTAGGTATTTGAGGAAGTTGAAAATTTTTGGGGCATATGGGGTAGACACATGTGTACCTTTGGGGTATTTAAAGAATTCTCTCTATTTTATAACCAAGTTCTAAAATACCATTTAAGCCACTTTTCTTAAACTTTCTTGAATTGGTGTGTTTTGTAGGTGACGGGTATTTGAAGTCTTGGATAATACCTGAACCAGAAGTCACTTTCACTCCACGAGCTAGAGAAGACGAATGTCTTATCCTAGCCAGTGACGGGTTATGGTACGTGATGTCAAATGAGGAAGCATGTGAAGTTGCTAGAAAACGGATCCTTATTTGGCACAAAAAGAATAGTGGAATGCCCATTGGAAGGGGCGTGAATGGAGTCAATCAAGCAGCACAAGCAATGGCCGATTATCTAACAATGCTTGCGTTACAAAAAGGAAGCAAAGACGACATATCTATGATAATTGTGGACCTTAAATCCCGAAGGAAGTTTAAACCAAAGCCTTCATGATAGTATACTTTCACCCATCGTTGGTTTTACTATAGTTTTTGTACAATTCAGAAAAAGAACAGAAGTGCACTTTGTTTACATTACTTCGGCTCATTTCTTTAAAATATGGGCTTTAATGTTTGTATGAGAATAAGAGAATGATTTACTTATTTCGCATGATCTCTTACATATAATAAGAGTGGATCTACTAGGTGTCTCCAAATTTGGATATAAAACAAAATTTGGATCTCTTATCTGTTGGTGCACTTCACCAAAAACTGGCTATGTAAATTGTCTGCTTTCATACAGTCGATGTCTTTAAGGTGACAACTATGAGCTGCATATGATCTCGGGTATGTAGTTCATCTTAAGGATCAAGTGGTAGAGTTGCAGCACGTATAAATACTTGCAGAGTGTCATATGTAACACAATATAGCACATTGGCTTTAAATTTTGTTTTATAGAGATTTGTGGTTTTCGCCACAACATAAACTAATATTTTCTACCTAGCTCACTTGGGATTCATCTAGATGTATCTTGTTACCTTTAAACAGAAACACAGTTTTGAGTTGTGCATAAAACTGCTTATTTGTTGGTTCTACTATATGTTGGAAAATAACCATCTAAAAATAAACAGATAAATACCTTTTTATTTTTCAAGAAGATTAACACTTTGAAATAAGCAATTCCAAACACCCACTTAGAAAAACATTAAGGTTTCATGGTACAAGGTTCCAAGCAATATTAGAACCGATACAGGATAGATAATGGATGTCTGAAACATTATCAATGCTAATTGCTAAATGTCTGATTCCGCAAAGAAAACAACAAAATCTAATTTCAAAATTTGGATATGGATAGGATGACATATATTCGTTCATCAGATAACCCATAACAACAAAAAGACCTTTTTGCTATCACCCATCACCTAGCACAAAGGACAAGCACCAAGCCTTTAAATTCATATTTATCGTCGGCGCCTCACCCTAACCTCCGGGAACTTCAGAGGAGCAGGAAGAGTTGCCAACGTTATGTTGTTTTCTCTAGTAAACTTGCAGCCCAGAAATTCAAAATGTTGCCTCAATGCACCGGTGGACATTCTGAGATCTTTAGCTATGTCTGAGAATTCTGTTTTGAAGTTATCAACAAAGAGAGTAAGCACAAGAACATAGCTGATAAGAAGATCCCTTTTGTCGTCAGCAAGTCTTTTTGATTCAGCGTTGGCAAACATGTCATTGAACTTTTGAGTTAATATGTTTGGCAATTTATGATGTTTAGCGGATGAAAAGCCGTCCATGGAATGCTTGTCCTTGAATTTGATGAGATGATTGATGTACGAGTATATGCATGCAAGGCTCTCCCTTGCCTCCTCATCCTACATCAAGAATTAGAAAAGTATATTTATCAAAGTGTAGTAACAGATGAATGAATGACAATTAACATGATGGTGTTACTAGCAGGTAGCATGGGTTGATTTTGGTTGTATTTCATTCCACATGGGTGACAGGTCAGACAAAAATGTAGCTACAATGGAAACAGGTCAAATGGGCCAGAACAGGTTGCAAGGCAACTACTACCTAAAGTTTTATTTTCTATTTCCTGTTATCAATAGTCACATGTTACCCAAAGTTTATTTTCCACTGTTTCCTGTTATCAAATTTGATGCATTAGCTGTTAGTAAAGAAATTTATAGAATGGACAATAAACAGTTTGCGGGTCAACCCAATCACCACATTTTGGCTTGTGCTAAAGAAATGATGTGTAACCCATCTTGACCTGTTTTACCCAACCTACCCCTATGTTGCCAACTATACTTCAAGTTTTCAGAAAATTGAGGCCCAAAATACAAAGTTTAACCTAGAGGTGTAAGTTTTAACTATTTGCTAATTGAGTAGAGTCTATTTGGGCTGTTTTATCTCTGCAGGCTGAAATGTGTATATTAATATGTGGAAGAAAACATGTCAACTGGTCGAAGATAGTCACTAATTTTATTCAAACGTTTATATAAGCATTAACGAATAATTAAATGATTGTATTATATTATTATTTTTAAACAATCTGGACAAAAGTTTCAGGTCAATCCATACAAAAAAAGACATTATTTAAGATGTCACCAACCCAACCCAACCCATTATGTCATCTCTAATGTTAAGAAGTTTTGATACATGTATGCATATCGTGTAAAACCATAATGTAAATTATTTACCTTGACCTCGTCGATCTTATGAATTCTGTTACAAACAAAAACAGGATAAGATTCAGGTCTTATAGTTTTCCCTTCTTGCAAAATCTCAGCAATGTCTAGAAGGTATCTCCACTCTCCCTTTAAGATGATCTTTTCTAATGGATAAGCCTGTTGAGGTATTGTTGCTGATAGATCATGAGGTGGAATATTTCGAGCACTACTTGTAGTTGCTGCACTAACTTCAAGAGCCTTTGCATTAACCTTTGCATCAGCCATCTTGCTATTTAAATCAGCTTGGGCATCCGGATCACGGTTTGCACGTAGTGCTTTTTCTTTCTTGGCCTATGGTAACATAAAGCAAAAAGAATTAACCATACTCCAAACTGGCATTGATTTTTAATTTGGGCGAGTCAGGTTGGGGGCAACAGGCAAAAAAGAGTTCAGGTCAACTGGCAACTTTTGTGTTCAGTTAACATGAAACACTTTTTCATGCCTTTCATTATTACTAAAAATAAGTGTGCACATTATGTGAATAAAATCATACATTTACAAAAACCATACGAGTCCATTTTCTTTTTGAAATTAAGAAGTATAGCTTCAAGCCATATTGCACCTTGGTCAAAATTATCATAATGGTTAATGGGCTAAAATAGTGAAAATAGTGCATCAAGCCAGTTCCACTTCGAGATTATAGACTAACGGCCAAAATGCACCAAGTTCATAGAGGTGTGCTTTTATGGCCCTAATCATATAAAGGTTGTGATAAATGTGTAGTTTTGTTAGCTAACTTTTGAACATGGTACCTTTTTGTATAAAACGAAGTCTTTTAAATCAGCTTAACAATCTATATCAAGCCCCAATTACTAACTAATGAGTTGCATCTTAATAAGATAACATATTTGCATACCGATTGTTCAGACTTTTTGTATAAAACGAAGTCTTTTAGATCAGCTTAACAATCTATATCAAGCCCCAATTACTACCTAATGAGTTGCATCTTAATAAAATAACATGTTTGCATACCGTTTGTTCAGACTTTTTAGTCGAGAACTGAAACGTTTTTTCTTTTTTCTCTTCAGCTTCGTCAACTTTCGAAATTTCATCTGCAGGATCAACTTCATCACCGAACCTTGGTTCCAATCTAAAGATCTACACGCAAGACAAAAAATGACATTAATCATATATAACACTGTTACTAAGGGTGTTTGGGATGTATTTATAATACAATTATTTTCAAGTATCGAGTAATCTTTCACAAACACATCCGATCACTATCTCAGAAACCCAATTAGTTAGTTTTCTAATTTTCATTATTCCGTATCACATAGCCAAAGGGGGTGTTTGGCTTATCTCACCATATAAGTTTATGGCTTTTGAAAAAACAAAACTTTCAAAGGGCTTTGCAAAAGCCCTTTTTAACTCATATATATGTTATTAAGCACTTTCCATTATCTTATCATCAAAAGCCAATTGCCAAACACCCCTGTTGATCTATCACATTGATTATCTAGGTGTTTAGATNCCACCCCACCCCACCCCCTCCTAATTATCACAATTTTCAACAGCGGAAACACTTCCAGTCATTATCTCATTACGAATTACTACATCCTAACCACTCCGTATTAACTAACCATTTCCGATATAAGAAACATATCTAACAAAAATCTCATACTACTTCACATATTAGAGACTCTTTGCCAAGCAATCAAACAATTGAGTATCTTAAAAGTATGTTCTGGATACCTACATTTCGTCACATAAACACATTTCCGAAAAATTTCCCTGATTATCGCGTTCCACAAACACAAAAAACAGATAGTTTCAACCTTCCAAAACACAACAAAAACCATAACCAAAACAAAAGAATACCTTATTACACTCAATAGGAAGAATCTTCAAAAGACCAGTCTCCTTATCAAGCACACCAAGGCTATAACTACACACTTGTTGAGCAGCAGCCTCACCCGAATAATTAGTCCCAACAAACTTAACCTCATTATCATCATCATTATCAGTATCACCATTATTACAGCTCACAACAACTTGCATCCTATTACTACGTTTGACATGTTTCATAACCTTAACCTCAGTTTTGCTTTTTTTATATTTATCTGGGTCATACCCAGATGAGAAGTATCCTATTATTGGGAGAGATTTGTCGGGTGTAGGGTTTAAGGTTTCGATTTTGACATTGATTGGTTTGGTTTTTTTGCGTTTTGAGGATTGTGGTTGTTGTTGTTGTTCCATGTCTGGTTGTTGTGTTGGGGTTGTGTCGTGTTTGTGTTTTTTGCCCATGGTAATGAAATGAAAGTGGGTGTGTGAATGTATGGAAGGTTAGGGTTTATGAAATGGGTGAGACAGGCGGCTATGAGGTTAAGCACTAGTCCCTTTTTTTTTTCTCAAGTGTGTGTGTTAGTTTTTCTAATTTTTTTATTTCTTTTTTCTTTTTTTATGTTTTTTAAAGAAAAAGAAGATTTTAAGTAGCTCACAATCTTTATATCACAAGTTATCTCAAATGTTTTAAGCAGTATTTGATAGGAGCGGCAATTTCTGACCCGACCTGAAACCGACACGAAAATTAACAGATTCAGGTTGAGCTAAATAGATTTCGAGTTAGGTTTGGGTTGACATATCTAACCCGTTTATTAAACAGGTCAGATTCGGTTGGGAATAAAATAAACGGGTCGACCCGCCAACCCGTTTAAGATTTTTTTTCTTAAGTTAAAAATTATTTATATTTAATTATACGGGTTAAATGGGTTAAAGGGTCGACCCGCTAACCCGTTTAACCCGTTTAATTCTTGTAATGTGCTAACTTTTATATATAAAACGGGTTAAATGGGTCAACCCAAAACCCATTTAACATATTCAACCCGTATAACCTATTTTACTCGTCAACCCAAGTATATATATGGGTTAAATAGGTCAGGTTCGGGTTACGTGTAAACAGGTTATGGTTGACGTAGCTGACCCGATGATTTAAATGGGTCAGGTTCGGGTTGGGGTTTTCTGACCCGCCAACCTGACAACCCGAACCCGCCAACCCGAACCCGACCTGAATTGCCACCCCTAGTATTTGAATCAACAACCATTTATTCAGAGAACTTCTCACACAACATGGGGTTGATATGTGTTGCTAATTTGTTTATTTGGTTTAAACAACAACAACAACAACAATATGGGAGGTGAGATGTAGACAATCACACACTACTCGAAAGCGCAAGTGCGTGTGTGCAAGAGAACACACAAAAAGCAAAGTGCAATGAAAGAGAAAAAAATGTAGCTTTCTTTTAAAATAGTTGAAAATGTAGCTTTTCAATTAAGTGACTATTCTGAAGTATCATTTAGGAAGCAAAGAAAAGAAAATGAAAATGGTCTTAAAAAATTTGGATTTTCGAGTATCATTTAAGGAGAAAAAGAAAAATGAAATGACTAAAAATAAGAATGATTTGGTTGATTTTTAACAAAAAATTTCTCTCAAAATTGAGCTGAAAATGTTTACTTTTTATTTTTTTACATTTTTGAAAGTGAAATAGACAATTTTAAGTTAAGTTTCAAATGAGATGATCATGAGAGAAGGGGTTTATTCAGCTCGAGGCTCGAAAAACACACCCACCTAACTTTACTAACTATTTGTGTTGATTGGATTCAAATTTATTTCATTTGGGTCAAACCAAGTTGGTTTTATTTGGGTTCGCGTCAAACCGTACATGAGTAATAAGATGGAAACAAAATTGGCTAAAATTATAATTTTACATGGATAAAATATAAATTATAAAAATTATATAAAAGAATATGTTATTAGGGTTAAGTCGAACCCAAATTATCCAAACATATTTAATTCGACACTATTTAGCATTCAGGTTACTCGGGTCAATCCGGATAAGACTACTAACCTGATCAACTAGACTCGAATAGTCTTAATCAGGTTCGAGTTGAGTCAGCTTTTAACATCCATCATGACACGTGTATAAAATACATGCTAAGTATGATATACTTCAATAACATGTACCTAAGGTAATGAAGTGGATTATATGTCCAACATTAGAGCATCTGCAATGCTAATTTGACTAATGAGTTATTACTATTTGAAAAAACCTTTTTAAGTGATTTTTTGCATTGCAGTGGTGAGAATCTTATTTTATTTTATTTTATTATTATTTTTTTTTTTTTGGTAGATCACAAGTGTTTGTGACATAAGAATTGGTGGTTTTTTTTAGTATTAATTGGTTTAAAAAAAACTTTTAGATAACTTCTTATCATGAGAGGTCTTTTGCAAACATAGGTTTTTGGATGATAAAAGTAATGAGAAAAAGTCTTTTAAAGATAGAAACATTATAGATTAGCCTATAAGATCATAGCTGTGCATGAAACAACAACTTGTTATTTTTTAAGGAACGAGTTGTACACTTATAAAGGATAGTCGATGACATCTAATTTCGGATCACGTACAAGTCAAGTAAATTAATCTCTTGAATAACTCTTACACTGTATCTCGGACTCTCGGTCATGTATACGAATAACGTAACATGTTTGCAAATTCAACAAGACATGACTTCTTGTCTGTTGGTAAGACTCTCATGACCTAGAGACATGTTTACTTGTCAGTGTGATGTCTAGTTATCGTTCTTGAAGTATTCCGTTTCTAACACACAAGTATTTTGTTTTTATCTAAGGCTCCATAATGAATCACTATACATAGAATATCCATGGGTAAATATGTTGCATCTATATAAATTAGCGCAAACAAATACTAAAATTTACCTTATTGAATAGTCATCTTGCCTAGTTAAGCTTGAGATGACGAATTATTAGATGACCAAATAAAATTTACTCAATTTTAGAGAATTTTGAAGTTCGTAGGGAGGATTATGACATTATTATAAGACCAACCGGAATGGAATGGTATGGTATTACATGTGAAAGTATCCATATAGAGCGCGAACCATTGTTACACAAGTCTAAGACCGCACATCAAGGGCTAAAGACACAGGTGTTTGGTGGTCTACACCATCTAACGGAAGTAAAATTTGTGTGTATGTGTGTGTGTTTTGTGTTTTTGTTTTTTGTGAAGTATTTTTTTTGTTTAAATGAGGTATATGTAAATAGTTAGAAATATGGTAACAGTACGAGGGTTTAGCGATAAGTTTGATGGTAAGAGTGAATGTGATATGCCGCTTACGTGACAGTGATAACGACTACACAAGAAATTTAGGGGAGAGAGATTAAAAAAAAAAAAAAAAAAAAAAAAAAAAAAAAAAAAAAAAAAAAAAAAAAAAAAAAAAAAAAAAAAAAAAAAAAAAAAAAAAAAAAAAAAAAAANNNGGGGGGGGGGGGGGGGGGGGGGGGAAGTCAACGGTGTGAAATTTAAGTTCGTTTTCTAAAATTAGATAAGTGACTTTTTAAGTTATAAAAAAAAGTTAAGATAATGAATGACGGTAACAAAGTTTTTTACTTTACCAAATTGTAAACCAACACCAATACAACCAAGTAGTACAATATATAAGTCGATAGTGGATCTAAAATATATATATTCCCACACGTGCGGCAGTATTCGAGTTCTGAAATCTACCAACTTCAAACTGACCAGCAACAGCGACTTCGTTTCCATCGGAACAAGGTCACTCCCACTTTCAAGTTAAAAAAAAACTGTACTATGAATTTCACCTTTATTGTATTACGTCAGTATAAGCTTATTATGTCATTGTAAAGTTTATGTAAGCTTGTAAGCCTGAAAATAAGCTTAAACAAACACCCCCTATGCTTGATTATTAAGGTAATTAGCGATTAATTAGGGATGATTTTCTACTTAGGTAAAATTTTTTAACTGATGTGAGATACATTAAGCTCCTTGTTAACTAGTTAATCATTTAATTCGGTGTAAGGATACCAGTAGGCCACAAATTCAAGCTTATAAATCTGGTTTCAAGTAATGTAAGAATTTCCGTAAGGTTTGTGTTTTTGCTGATTCACAATGGGGTGATTATTTGATGTTGATTTCCGTGTGCGGGCCAACTAAGAGTTGTTCAAGGGCTGCAACAATGTTTTTCGGCTTTATTACGCCACAACACCAAAGTTACCACACCGGTTTCACTGTTGTTCTTATAGTTATTGGCCAGAGTTGTTTGGTTAACGCTGTGTCATGTGCTTTTTAGCGAGTCACAATTTTCTGTAGTACGGGTAAAAATGGGTTTAGTGTTGATGTGGCAACACCTTTTGATAACTTCGGTTTTACCACATTTAGTACAATCTTGTTTGGCATGCGGTTATGAGCATATGTACTAATCTATTGCTAAGAAACTAGGTGTGTTTGATGTACAAGCTTATAGGCGCTTAAGCTTATTTTCTCGAAACAACACTGTAGTTAAATTAAGCTTTGTTTGATTGACAAAGCTTATGAGAGGCTCATAAAAAAAATTAGCTCATAAATATCAAGCGATCTATTAATTTTGTAGCTTTGAACTAAACACGCCCTTAATCTAAGGATTTTAAGCAAGCGACCAATTTATTTTGTTGAGTGTAACTGAAACATTACTCCAAATGGAAGCTGAAAGCTTGGTAGATATACATTTATACTAGAGCTAGGTGTCGATTTATCATTTGTGAAGTTCCTAATCACATAATTTGTAAAGAATATGTCAAATCCCCCTTACGTTCTTTCTCTCATGATTAGGATCCTTAATGGCATAGAATGTCCTGTTGAACATCATTTTCATTTGTTTGTGAGATTGTTGCTTCAAAGAAATGTGGTAGATTATACATAAGGGCCCATTCAAATTTTGTTATTAAAGTTTTTCCTATTTTTCTAGTACGTTGGATTGAATTATTGCTATTTTTCTGTTGCTATAACAGGCTGTTCTCGGTAAAAAGGATCTCAAGACATTGACTTGCATGCTAAAGTAATCATTCTTGATGTTTATCAGATTGTGTGGATATGTTAATGCCTTATGGTTAAAAAACCGAGGGCATATTATTACCTGTAAAATTTATTACTTCGGTTAACAATTTGTTCTATTGGTGTATGCAGTGATTTCGTCAGGCTTAGAGCAACATAAAAGTGGAAATTACAGGCTACTCGGAGATGTAGAGGATAACCGGCTTGGATATTTTGACCAACCCCTCCCTTGTTTTGGCTTTGGAATAGGATGGTCATGGTAAGCTCTATTACTGATGTGGAACTTGTCTCAGTTTTACTGTATATGCGTTCTATACTAGCTTATACTTTCAAATCGAAAGTCTAAATGTGGGTGTATGGACTTTTGCAGTATGCTGTTCGGGTTCGTGTTTCCCGTGCTGTGGTATTATGCAACAATCTTGTACTTCAGGAACTACTATCAGAAGGATCCAAGGGAGCGAACAGGACTTGCTGCCAGTGCAATAGCTGTATGTATTTGAAAAACCAATCTATGTGTGTCCACTTAAGATTTCTCACGTCACTTTCTGTGTTTCAATTACTACTTAGGGGGTGTTTGGGTAAGCTTATATAAGCATCCCAGCTTATTGTGTTTCCAAAATGCTATGAGCTGCTTTTAGTTTTTGGATTGGAAGAGCTTATCAGCTTATATAGAGGTTTTTTAAAAGGGGGAAAAGTATGTTTTGTCAAATGCATCTTAAAAAGTGTGTTTTCAAATGTATAAGCTGATAAGCTCTTCTCCCCTTCAAAATTCATAAGTTGTTAACCTTACCCATACACTCCCTTAAAACAACTACTCTGTTTTGCACTCTAAATCCCACCCATCCTACTATTTTATTTAAGTTTTGGCTGTTAAAGAAGCATGTTTGATTTTAGGAAACGGTCACACTTTCCATCCATAGTATGCGGATATTCTGTCTAGTTCCTTTTGACATGGTAGTAGATAGGTAGCTCAACTGTTTCGTGCCACAAATAGAAAAAAGTTTGCATGATGATGATGGATGATCTAGTGGTGTGTTGGATGCTTATTTTATTAAAAAACATGGATACGTAAACACATACTTCATTACATAAAATGAGAATGAGAATTGGTCTTGTGTTCTAGAAGATACAAGTATACATTAGTAATCAACAATAGTCAGATCGTCACAGATTGGGTAAGGAAATAGAATGACTTGAGTTTGAGTTGAAAGTTAATACACCCACACCCTTCATTGTCATGCATTAGATAATTGGCATTACCTTCTATCATCAACACACTCATTACGTGCAAGTATATGCAATTTGTTGGTTGATTCTTGGAAGCATGAAAAGTTACCATTTATGACATTAAACATATAGAAAGGAACATGACAAACACTAGTTCGTACCCATGAAACCATGATAAGATAATTATTATAGAACAATACCAACATGCCTTTGGCCTAGCCGTATCAAGGTAGTCCACAAATTAAGAGGTTGTGTGTTCGAGTTCCAATAGGGACAAGTGTGTGCGAGTATCTACCTCTAAAATATAAATAATTACAGAAATATATTTCAATAATAGAATTGATGCAAATGGTTAGTTTTGGGGAACATTGCCTTTTTTTAGGTTGTTATCATCTTTTATTTTAGCTTGTCGTTTGTTATATACTTATATCCTATTCTTGTCTTCCAAAGTCTAGAAGATTTAGTTCCTTACCCTTGTTACATTTTTACGAGAGTTTGGTCCTATCATATTTTACTTTCTATGTTTGACCCAATTTGTAACCAATGCTATAGAATGTAGGATGTCTTGATGGATTGCCCGTATTTTTCTCTCTACAAATTACATGTATAGTTTACTAGTCAACTAACCTAAGTCTGGTTTTGCAGGCTATGATATTTACAGTTGCAGTGCTTATTACATTACTCATCATTTTCATCTGATTTTGCATCGACAAAAAGCTTGAATGTAACATCAATGGTGTTGTAAATTATGAAGGTGAGCTCAGTGAAGACCATTAACCGTAGGTCAAACAATGTAATCTGACACACAGAAATCGTTTAGCGTTACTGTTTTAATGAAACATCTGGCTTTTATATACTTGCACCTTATGTTGCATATGTGAGTCTGCAAACTTTATGACCTGAACAGGGTGAGTCAGGTCATTAGATACATAGTCGAAAAACCAAAGTAAGAAACACCCCTAGAATGTGACTGTTAAGGTGATTCAGCATATTATATGGTAATTATAATATATATTTTTTACATATGATTGATATGTATGAGCTGATAAATATTTTGGACAATGTTTGACCAGATGTCTTGGTCAGTAGTTTTTCACTTTTTTGCATTCCTGTTTTTGAGAAAATAGTAGCTGTCCTCTGATATATATAAAAGGACAAGGATGAATGCAAAAAGAGGAAACCAGATCATACACACAGCCTTGTCTTCTTGTGGGTGATATGTTGATATTGGAGATCAAGAAGATCCCAAGTTGTTGATATACTTGAGTACTTGACTAGAATAAAAACCTTGAAACACATTAACAAAAAATTGAAAGTGAACCAATTGGAAGCTTGTACCATGAACTAAAACATCTTCCTTGCTTACTTTTCTTGAAATTGCGAGAACCTATCCGACTCGCAATTATAAGTGGTGGAACTGTTATTCAGTTTTTCAGGTGCTCGACAAATCTTGAATGGCATTACTTTACCAAATGGCTACAACAAACTTGTTCGATATTTTTATTTATAAAGGCAACATTTATTAAAAGAACCAAACAAGGTACAAAAGAAAAGGCGACCCACCTTTTTAACAAGACAATTAAAAACGATGAAACTTGTGTGATAAATAATTTTTTATTATTTATTTATTATTATTATTATCCATAAATCATGGTGTTTTGAATGTTGTACCTTTTACAACTAGGGTAGTACCAAGTATGTTATGTTAACCGAAGGTTGTAGGTTCAAACCTTCCCAGAGACGTGTGTGAGGTATTAGTTGTGTAAAAAATTGCTTCTATCTGTTTCAAAATAAATATTCACTTTCATATTACACGAAGTTTTAGGAATTCCTACCAACTGTACTCTCCGCCAATCAAATATCATGCTTACCCACTAAGTGTTTGTCAACTGATTTTGGAGTTTATTATCATGTTTTAATTCGTTTGAAGATTTGAATATTAAGTGTTTGTCAACTGATTTTGGAATTTGCTTATAATCAATGGATTGATTAGTTTTTTTTTTTTTTTTTTTTTTTGGGTTTTAGCTTTTGTTTGAAACGAGGGTGCCACCCGCGCTCTGCCGCGTGAGCATTGATTCTAAGCTAAAAAATGTGGCATTAATATATGTTCTAGTACGAAGTTTAGAGTTATAATTCTTAAGTTAACGGAATTACAAACTAACTGCAAAGTTTAGACATGAAGTTCCTAAGCTAACAGAAAGACACTCAACATTTCCAAAAAGTGCTCGCCACATTTTCAAAACGTGCACTTTTGTTAGAGTTAGAGTTTTGTTAAAGGCATGTAATTAAATTTCCTACATGTAGTATATGGCTACAGTCAAAAGAGCGGATGTTACTAGGACTTTTTCTTTTCTCATTCACTGTTTTGAGATTCGAAAAGTGCTCCTTTTGCTTTTTCTTCATTCACGTCTTACATTAATAACTTGAATAGAAATCTTAATGACCATCTAGAGTCTAACAATAAGTAGTGATATTTATGTAACTAGAGCTTGTTTTGAGTCGAACTTTGGCAAGCTAAAAAATTTCTTTACCCGGGCTTGAGCTTGCATATCGGAGATCTTCAAGTTCTCGAGCCTAGTCCAAGCTTTTACCTTTATTATTATGATTTATTGTGTAAATGAGGGTAACGGCTCCAACAACATCTATTATCAATGAATAAGAGCTGAGTAGAGACATTGTGTGAGACACACACAAAGAAAAACCAACTATACTCCAAGACACGCACGCCTCATTAGTGCTGTCTAAATCGAGCTTCAACTTGTCTTGGCTTAATTGCAACCCCGCGTGACATTATGATAGTAATGTGCTTATAAAGAAAGCCTATAGCTCAAAAAGTTGATTTTGAAATTACGTAAAATAGAATTTGTTAGAATGAACATACATATACGGATAAAAATCCTCTAATGTTGAGTTAAACATGACTAGTCATGTTGTCTCACATAAGAGAAAATGGTCCCCATAAAATGATTTATTTTGAATTTAGAATAAGAGACCCGCTGATGTTTATGTGAAACAACTTGACTAGTCATATTGAACTCAACATTAGAGGATCTCAATCTTACATATACTATCTATCTACGAAGATTTTAACAAGTTTGAGTTGAGTTTGTGTGACAGTAAACTCAAACACTATTTATATTTATATCTAAAACCTCACGAAATATGGTAAAAGAAATATATTATATATCTGGTTAAATATCATATACTACATATTTTGTTATTTACGTACAAATTCACTAGAAGCTGTATAGAAGATGGAATATGTGTGTGTTGTGTTGTAATTGAAAACAACTTGAGTGAAAGAAACGTGTAGTTTAGTTTGTTTTTATATGACTCAATAATCACGATACGCGGTTATCGATCTGTCAATTTGCTTAACAAACCTACTATCTAGTCTCTACACGCCACAATACTTTCTTTTTTACTTCATTATGGAATTTATGGTCAACAAATCCATACTAATACCATGCATTTTTTATTTGTCACAACCCCATGTGTACTTTCACATTGGTGTGCATGTATCTAGTTTTCACCAATAGCTTTAAATCAATAATATTTTTTTTAGTTCTATTTCTTGAGACACAAAGTTTGGGTAAAGCCGTAAAGGGGCGGACTCAAGAGTAATCAGGTGTAAAAAATAAATGATAACGTAATAATAAGAATATATAGATAAATTAAAAAGCTATTAGGCACATTTCGATAAAAATCGAAAAACCTTTAACAAAATATAGACTGGCTAGTCTGTTAAATTTTTTTATTAAGTCGTGTTTAATTAAGAGATGACTTAATACAAATACCTTCAGTTTTATTGCTTAATATTTTCAGTCATCTTTCTTTATTAAATCACAAACAAACAGTTTTCATATGACTTTTTGAATTCAATTTTTTTTCATCTTAAATTAGTTAAGTCGCATTCAAACACCACATATTCGCCCCTGGTTTGGATGTTTGTTTGCTTTGCATATATTGTGTACATGCTTTTTAAGAAACAAATTTGCGTGAAGTTGATGATTAAATCAAGAGGTTCTTTGTATAAAAATGTAACATACTTTTAGGTTGTTTTATTGTATGCCACTCTTTTTTACTTTTTAGAGTAATACAGTATGTAACATATTTAGAATATATGTAATTGTATGTGACATCTTTACATTTGTGACAAAAGTGTGAATTCGATGCATTTCTGGAAGGTTTTNTTTTTTTTTTTTTAAACAACTGGAAGAATTTTTCTTTATCATGCTTATTTGAAAATATTACTATTTTCCATACTATATTCATACTCATGATTTTCCATACTATATTTATGTTTTTCGAAAAAACAAGGAAAAAAAAATCTATACAATCATCTTTTTATCAACTTAAACATGTTTTCGATAAGCCCCATTTTCCAACACAAAAATGATACTCGAAAGTCACAATGCTTTTGTTTATTAAACTAAAATAGTACACAAATATTCTTGTCGTTGTCATTTTCATAGATAGCGTACATTATTACTTGGTTTTATTAAAAGGGATAGGTTATGATTTTTTTTATTTTTCTTTTATTTTTATAATATGTTTATATCATAAAAGTGTGAAATAGAAAATGTGATTTAACAAAAATATAAAGTTAATCAAATCAAAAATATTAAACTGAAAAAAGTACGAAACAAAAACTGATAAAAACTACTACTCCATAGTATATTATACTATAAACAAAAAATTGATATTTTTTATAGGTTAAATAGTACCAATAACATAACCCTTAATAAAATCTCTCCTTTGTCTATGTGGATATGTCAAAGTATATCTCAAACTTTTAGGTACGGTAAATAACTTTTTATAAAATGTCACAACTCACAATCTACCTAATACACATAAACTACTCGTATGATATATAACGTGATATTAAAGTCTCAAAAGTCTCTCATAAAAACATCACCCCACAATTCCTCACAACAATCATTTTTAAATCAACATTAATTCCAAAAAGCATCTATATATATAGATCAATCAATATTGTCCACTAGCCTCATCATAAAAAAACCAAACACTTTACCTAAAGCCTAAAGCAAAAACAACACAAAAGCTTACTCACAAAACACTTTCCTTTCCTATCCTAGTTTCATTTTCTCACACACACACAAACAACACATTTTCACAATGGATGAATATAGTGATCAAGAAACACCAAAAACACCATTTTGGATACAAAAATCCACCAATGTGCGCCGTGTCGATAAAATTCGACGCGGCGCATTTTCGCTGGTTTTCAACTCTGGAGTCCTAATTATCTTCCTACTAATCCTCGCACTGTTTTCGATACTTTTTATCATCCCATCTTTTATATCTTTCACATCCAACTTTTTTAACATGAAACCAAACTTAGTAAAAAAAAGTTGGGACTCATTAAACTTAGTATTGGTTTTAGTTGCATTAGCATTTGGGTTCCTTAGTAGGAACATAAACAATGATCAAACACCAACTCCAACTCCAACACCAAGATCGGATGTGAAAAGTCCGGTGAAGTGGGCCCCACATGAGTGGTATGATTTCCCTGAGCAGCCCATTGTTGGGTTAAGAAGGCATAGGAGTACAAGCTCGTATCCTGATCTCCGGGAGCTGGCGCCGTCGTACAGATTTTCCGATGATACTCATTTGAGATATGATAGATACTATTTCAGGCAAGAACAAGATCTGGGTGTTAAAGAAGATGTGTTTCTTGATACAGTGGTGGAAAATAAAGAAGATACATTTGTTGCGCCGCCACAGCCGCCGGTTGTTGAAGAAGAGTTAGTAGCTCCGCCGCCACAGCCGCCAGCTCCGGTGAGGACTTATCATAGTGTTGCTAGAAATGAAGTGGAAAAAGTTGGTATTATGGAGAAAAATGAAGAAATAAAGTTGCCGGAAAATGATATAAAGTTGCCGGAAAATCAAGATTCCGGCCACCGGGAAAGAGCTGTTAGGAAAAAAGGTAAAGGGGAAAGGAGAAGAGCAAGAAGCTCAGAACCCAGAAAAATGGTGGTGGAAAATGATGATTTGGCGCCGGAGCCGTCGTCACCGGTGGCGGCTGCGGTGGAGGTATCGCCGGAGATTCAAGAGTTTGAGCAGAAAGTAAGAAAACTTGAACGGAAGAAAAGTGCTACTAAAGAGTTTTTTACATCTTTTTATTTAAAAAAGAAGAAAAAAAGACAAAGGCATAAAAGTGTTGATAATTTGGATACTTTTTTAACCCATCCGCAACCGGCGGCGGTCAATTTTCACCTACCGCCGCCGTCGCCGCCACCTCCGCCGCCACCACTGCCGCCACCGCCGTCCGTTTTTAATAATTTGTTCACGTCGAAAAAGGAGAGACGAAAGAAAGTTGCATCAACCACTCCTCCTCCGGCCCCGCCCCCTCCGCCGCCTAAGCGTACGGCGGCGCGTGCACCGAGACCTACCACCACAACCCGAGTGTCGCCTTTCGTGACGGAGAAACCTCGAAAACCGGTTAAGATGAGTTTTTTCAACGGCATTGATGATAGTTCAAGCGGCGGCGAGTCTCCGATGAGCCGTATTCCACCGCCGCCGCCAATGCCGCCTTTCAAAATGCCGGATTGGAAGTTTCCGGTGGAAGGTGACTATGTTAGGGTGCAAAGTACATTGAGTTCGGAGTGTGGGTCACCTGATCGTGATGGATCGCCATTGTCTGCCATGGCGTCCCCCGGGCCAGCGTTCTGTCCGAGCCCGGACGTGGACACCAAAGCGGATACTTTCATTGCAAGGTTTCGGGCCGGGCTAAAGCTTGAAAAAATCAATTCTTTCAATCAAAATCAAAGCAGTAGAATGTCCAATCTTGGTCCCGGCCCAGGCCCAAGTCGGAGTTATCGGCTCTAAATATTTGATAATCTTAAATTTTTATTCTTTTTTATTTTTTTATAAAAATTTGATGGTAATGTGGGTATGTGAGGATGACAGATATGATTTTGTTGGTATTGGATTTGAGTGATGTAAAGCATGTGATCTCCTTATATTCTGGATTTTTTTGTTGCTTTTTGTGGTGTTTTTTAGCTGTCTTGAGAATGAAAGGGGAACTAAAATAATGAATCATCTTGTACATAGCATTGGCATGAGTTTATACGAGGGAATAAAAACTAAAAAACATGTGTTGCTTTCTATCCAATCTCCAGTTTCTCAATATCCGGTTAATAGGAATAGGACCTGCTCATGAACCTTCTTAAAAAGGTCACAGCAAGCTCAGATGGTAAATTTGACCTTTTGACCGTACACATTTGGTGCAATATTCACCGCACTTGTATTAGGCTACATAGACTCAGAATCAAAACACATTTTTATGTGGGTCCATCCTCCCATTTTAAACCATAAAACAAGTCTGTTGGTATTTTAGTGTAAAATAGATTGAGTTTAATATACATATAAGGGTCGACACTTATATGAATATTAACTGGACTAACGGGGGTTCCAAGGGGGCGGTAGCCCCCTTGGTGGGGGTTCGGGGGCAACGCCCCTGAGAGAAGCAGGGTCCAAGGGGCGGCAGCCCCTGGCAGGGTCCAATAAGTTGCTATGTTAAAACTTCCTCAGAAAATTAAATTTTCGGAAATTGAGGGACTAAATTTTGACAACTTGAAACCTTGAAACTGCCTAAAAACAGTTAACCCTAAATCCCGTTTTCTGGTGTATCATACAGAGACATACAGTTAAAAAAGAAGAAAAAAAGACAAAGGCATAAAAGTGTTGATAATTTGGATACTTTTTTAACCCATCCGCAACCGGCGGCGGTCAATTTTCACCTACCGCCGCCGTCGCCGCCACCTCCGCCGCCACCACTGCCGCCACCGCCGTCCGTTTTAATAATTTGTTCACGTCGAAAAAGGAGAGACGAAAGAAAGTTGCATCAACCACTCCTCCTCCGGCCCCGCCTCCTCCGCCGCCTAAGCGTACGGCGGGGCGTGCACCGAGACCTACCACCACAACCCGAGTGTCGCCTTTCGTCACGGAGAAACCTCGAAAACCAGTTAAGATGAGTTTTTTCAACGGCATTGATGATAGTTCAAGCGGCGGCGAGTCTCCGATGAGCCGCATTCCGCCACCGCCGCCAATGCCGCCTTTCAAAATGCCGGATTGGAAGTTTCCGGTGGAAGGTGATTATGTTAGGGTGCAAAGTACATTGAATTCGGACTGTGAGTCACCTAACGGCGATGGATCTCAGTCGCCATTGTCTGCCATGGCGTCCCCCGGGCCTGGCCTTTTGTCCGAGCCCTGACGTGGACACAAAGGCGGATACTTTCATTGCAAGGTTTCGGGCCGGGCTAAAGCTTGAAAAAATCAATTCTTTCAATCAAAATCAAAGCAGTAGAATGTCCAATCTTGGTCCCGGCCCAGGCCCAAGTCGGAGTTATCGGCTCTAAATATTTGATACTTTTAAAATTTATTCTTTTCTATTTTTTTTACAAAAATTTGATGGTAATGTGGGTATGTGAGGATGACAGATATGATTTTGTTGGTATTGGATTTGAGTGATGTAAAGCATGTGATCTCCTTATTTTCTGCATTTTTTTGTTGCTTTTTGTGGTGTTTTTTAGCTGGGGGGACTAAAATAACGAATCATACTGTACATAGAACTAGTTATAATGCCCGCGCACGCGCGGTTTTTTTTTTTTAATTTTTTTGAATGATATATTTTTATTTATTAAAAAACTAATAATTTAATTTTTGTTTTGTTTAATTTATGATTTTTAATTGTAGTTTTTTATAATTAAAGATAATCATTTAAAAAGTTTAATCCTTGTTAGTTGCATCTTATCTATATTTTTTTTACTTATCTTCTACTTGTATATAGTATATCAACAAAACGAATTTAAAAATTTATAAATAAAAAAAAAATAATACTTAAAATATTACCTAATAAGGAAATATTCTTTTTTTTTCAAAATGAAAAAGTACCCACTAGGGGTTTTGTTTTATTATATAAACTAGTTATAATGCCCGCGCATGCGCAGGTATTTTTTAAATTTTTTGAATGATATATTTTTATTAATTAAAAAACTAATAATTTAATTTTTATTTTGTTTGATTTATGATTTTGAATTGTAGTTTTTTATAATTAAAGATGATCATTTAAATCTTATCTATATTTTTTGTATTTATCTTCTACTTGTATAGTATATCAACAAAACGAATTTAAAAACTTATAAATTAAATAATAATTAAAATATTGCCTAATAAGGAAATATTCTTTTTTTTTCAAAATGACAAAGTACCCACTAGGGGTTTTGTTTTATTATATAATATTTGCATGAGTTTATACGAGGGAATAAAAACTTAAAAACATGTGTTGCTTTCTATCCAATCTCTAGTTTTTTCTTTATTTATAGAAAGGTGTCTATATGATTCCATTACATAATGTGTAGCTTTGTAAGGTTGTTTGATATTGAGATAGTCATAACCATGTTTCGTTTTTCTTGACATTTTGTAAATTTAGCAGGTTTCTGGGGCTTAGCTGAATTAAATTTGTTTATATCGACGTACAAACTTAAAATCGAGTTTCTTTAAGTAGTAGTCCAGCGTAAATTTCTTATTATCTCATCTTTAACATAGATGTTTTGTTCAGCATAACCCGATGGACCATGTAAAGATTTAATGATATGATTGTTAACTTGCAGGTCAATGTAAATTTATAATTGCACCAAAATAGATTGCTAATGGTCAACTGAGACTTACACATTATATGAAAACTTGTTAAAGGTCAAAAACGGGAAAATCTGTAATCACTTTTCTGAACTCACAGCTTCACATTGGTCGAAAACCCAGTGACCATTTAAGTTTTGATTAGAAGAACAAACAAGTATTGCAGAGCTTCTCGTCTACTAAAACACCGGACATTTGACTTAGCAACCTTCTGCGACGGTCAGCACAGCAGAGAGGAAGGGGTCAGAAATATATAAAGAAGGCAAAGATTTAACAGACCATTTCTTGTAGAGTTGTTGAACCGACAAAATGTAATTATTCAAACATGTAGATAATACTTGTATTAGTGACTAAATTNTCGAAAACCCAGTGACCATTTAAGTTTTGATTAGAAGAACAAACAAGTATTGCAGAGCTTCTCGTCTACTAAAACACCGGACATTTGACTTAGCAACCTTCTGCGACGGTCAGCACAGCAGAGAGGAAGGGGTCAGAAATATATAAAGAAGGCAAAGATTTAACAGACCATTTCTTGTAGAGTTGTTGAACCGACAAAATGTAATTATTCAAACATGTAGATAATACTTGTATTAGTGACTAAATTATACAGTACACACCAACTGAGATCAAATACAGCGATCTAATACAGCGATAAACAACCTTATGCAATCTACATCACTTTTCACAAAACCAGACTTTCATCATTGACTACATCATGATATCTAATACAGCGATCATTAAAGTCGAGATCTCTTGTTGTGGCAAGATGGACACTCGTATTGCTCGAGCTTATCTGCTATCGCCGGGGTGATATTCACACATTGCCCATGGAACCACTTCTCGCAAATATCACAGCAGATCCAGAATTCATCTGAGTAATAATTTTCCCCACATGACCCACATAAGGTTTCTCCTTTAACCCTTGAAAAAGTAAAGTATCCCGCAATCTCGTCATCATTCTCATATTCTTCATCATCCAACCCTTCTTCTTCTTCCTCTGTCGGTAGTGGTGGTGGCTACAAAAAAACATAATTTGTGACAAATTCTATTGATGAGTAAGTGGAGTACTCCACACATAATATTAACATATTTTGGAATTACCAGAATGGCAATGTGCATTTATCTTTTCCCTAATCATAGCAACACATTTTCAGTTTTTTACGAATTGTTCAATATATAAAGAAATATATATTTTTTCATGGTTGCTATGAGCCTATGATGACGTTGTTAGAATTGGTAAAAGCCTGAGGGTATCTTAAATTTTTGCGCAACTATCTCTATAGGATTTTGAAGATTAGACGGTTGATATACCATTGAGTTTGATTCGTATTTGGTGCTACTGTGATTCGAAACTGTGGATTTCTCTTTCTGGTCGGTCTGTGCAGTTAAATTTAAAACTTGAAACACTGCTGGGAGATCGTTCATCATGTTGAAAAGTCGTTTCCTGTAACATGGAATCAATCAATCAGAGAAATTACAAGCTAAGAAGGAATATCCCTTTTTTTTAGAAAAAAAAATGAAACTTACCACTAGCTTGTAGAAACCAAAGAGAAGAATAACTTGTGTAAAAATTGATGATGAAATTAAACAAATAAATATAAAGATTATATAGACAAGAGAGTAGAAAACTAATTAGCTAAAGGGCAAAACTAATGGGCCTATGATATGGACTTGAGGCTTTCCTAAGAAGCTAACAATGCTTTCCTAAGAGGCTAGCAAGGCTTTTTTAGGAAGCTAAAGCCAATAACTCCTGATAAGAGCACCCGCAATGATATTCTAAAAGGCTTTTTAGAAGTGTTTTTTGCATTGCATTAATAGCTTTTTGAAAAGCTTTATACAAAAACTTGACAAACATCAAGTGTTTCTCAAAAGCTTTAGTTAATAAATATAGTATGCATTAAATGCTTAAAATCATTGAAGACTAGTATTGTGGATTAGGGGTGTTAACGAGTCGAGCTTTTAACGAGCTACTCGAGCTCGAGTTCGATTAACTCGAGCTCGAGCCTACAAATTGTCAAGCACGAGTCGAGCTCGAACAAAAGATTGTGCTCGTTTAGTTAAACGAGCCGAGCTTTTATAAGGCAATATTCGGCTCGGCTCGTTCGAAAGCTCGTTTAGTTACTCGAGTCGAACGAGCCGATCGAGCTTGTCGAGCTTAACGAGTCGAACGAGCTAATCGAGCCAAATACTTTTTCCGAACTTTAAGTTTTAATAAGTATTGATAATTTAATTTTAATTCAAAAAAGTAACTATGAAAATGTCAAACTTTATTAGCATTTAATTAGATACTTTTTGAAAGCTATATCAATTTTATTCTTTGGGTTTGGCTTTTATATATCTCTTCTTTTCTTTATTTTGTGTCCATCTTTCTATGTGGGATGCATTGTAGTTTATAATTTTGTATTTTCCATTTAACACTAAAAATATTGTACATAAAAGAAAATTAAAAAATAAATTTACTTAAAAAGTATAAATCACCCAACGATGTATTTTTATAAGATGATCATACACATCTCAATTTATATATGGTGTTACTTAATTTTAATGGCTAATGTATATAGTTTATCAAAAATAGGCGCTATTGCAAGGTGATGTATACGAAATGACTTGAGAATTGATAGTATAGAACCTATAATATCATACAAACTACTCCCTCCGTCCCAATTTATTTGTTCATTTTTGACTTCTGAAGTCTTTCTTTTACGACTTTAACCTTAAATATTTTCTTTTTTGTTATTTAATACTTGATGCAAAATATATGAATGGATTGAGTTTTAAATGTATTTTCATTAGGTATAAGTTTCATCAAGTATTATATAGCACAAGCAACAAAATTTAAGGTCAAAGCTAAAAAAAAATACTTCAAAAGTCAAAAGTGGACAAATAAATTGAGACGGATGGAGTATATTAACTTGAGTAAAGATTATGCAAAAATATGTTAATAAAAGTGACATTTATCTTGTAATATGTAAATGGTTAGTATTTTACTCTATAATACTCATTTCAAGAATAATGATAACAATCAAAGTGAAAGTAAGTTTATAAGCATATGATTGTTATTGAAACTTAGAAGTTGTTTCATCATTTTGAATAAGAGAAGAAAATAGTTTTAAATTACTTAAAAGAAAGACAGAAAGTGGAAGCAGTGGGACTCGAAATCGTGTTGATACTTCCTTCAAGGCAATGCTTGTCATGATGTTGTTTGGGTCGATGATTCTGCTATTCGCAAGTCTATAACTGGGTTTTGTATTTTCATGGAGATTCGCTTATCTTGTGGAAGAGTAAGAGACTAGATGTTCTTTCAAGATCTTCTACTGAAACTAAGTATCATGCCATTCCTGTGATTAGTATTGAGATTGTTTGGTTGCGTTGGTTACTTGCATATATGGTGTCCATATTGCTAGTCATGCTCTATTACATTGTGATAATCGTAGTGCTATTCAGATTGCGCGCAACACGGTTTTTCGTGAAAAGGACCAAGCATATAGAGAATTAGGGATTGATTGTCATTTCACTTGTCACAATCACCATTCTTTGTCATTTGTTATGTCTGCTTTGCATAATGCAAATATATTTACCAAGCCTCACTATGGCTTAAATTTTCGCTTTCTGTATGACAAACTCTTAATGTTTCACGTTGCACCATTGTGAGTTTGAGGGGGATGTTAGTTAATAAGGTCCACTTGTGTCGGCCCATTAGTTCGTCTAGCACTAGGGCATCGTTTTTCTTTTATGTGCATATATATGTTGCTTGTAGAGACTCTTATCTATACTACTTATAATGCATGTACACCATTTTTTCTTAAACTTAAAAAATGAGTAAAGTTCAATTACTAAATTACCTTTGATTAAAAATGGTAACAATATTCACAACTAAATTAATAGTTTAAATATTGTTTACTATTCAAACTTATCATTTTTCGTTTATAACCCATAAATTTTTTTCTCGCAATGATTATAAATTAAATTTATAAGTTGCATCAAAAGTCACCCAAAACACAAGTTTGCAAGTATAATTATATGCCGCTATATAGCGTCGTTTTACACGTGTTTTCGTCTAACTTCATTAAATAATACGTGATTATCAGTTTCGATTTGTTAGTTTCTACACACTTTACTACGACCCGATATCCTGAAAAAAGTTGTCTCACATTCTTAGCACTTTCTTTTGATAGAATATATGTTATATAATGAAGGTAAAAATAGACGAGTAGACACACAATACCTCATTGTATATCTCTCAGTGTAACTAATACTAGTTACTTTTATTTATTCATTGCAGAATACTCTATTTTTATATAACAAAGTATTACATAACTACGAGCTATTGGGTAAGTTTCAAAAACATATTACGTTTATAAATGTTTTACAGTTAAATATAGATAAAATATCAAAGTAATATTAGTTTCTAAACATGTATTGATACATTCATTTCACTTTTATTTGGTTGTAATATAATAAAAATATCAAAGTAATATCAATGTTTATTAAAGGGGAAAAAAAAAAGAAAAGAAAAGGGGTATGAACACTATTGTACAAGAGGAATGAAAATATACGAGATATTTGGGTTATGCAGTCATCCCACATCACTTGAAAAGTAAAACTTACAAAGGAAAAAATATATATAAAAGCAAAGCCTCCACTGTTATTGAAAGTTAGCTTAGCTATAGACCCTCCTTTTTGGACTGAGGCCTAAAACTTAACTAAGTTTAAATTTTCTTTATGCTTCCATTGTTTTTGTTGAGTAATTTTAGTTTGGCTCAAACGTGTCAATGGATTGGTTCAGTTTTCATTTTACTAAAAAAACATTGAATATATATTCCTAAGCGAGCTTAGGCTCGAGCTCATAAGCGAGCAACTCAAAATCGAGTTGTTTAAGAAATTTTTAATATAAGTAAACGAGCATCGAGCTCGAGCTCGAACAATAATAAATCATTCGAGCTCGATTTCGAACAAGACATTTAAAAATTATTCGAGCTCGAGCTGAGTAATAGTTAATCGAGCTGAGCTCGAATATCCTGAAACTCGACTCGGCTCGGATCGTTAACACCCCTATTGTGGATGCTCAATAAGATACTAAAAGGAGTAAACTCTAAAATATATTCACGTGGTTTGTCCATTTTCACATGTACATCCTTTTCAGAGAAGTTGGGACATATATATTATTTTGCCAATAAATGTTAGACATTATAATGCAAACAATGTCTCATTACAAGTATATCCTAACGTGAATCTAACATGAGGGGTATTTTCGTCTTTTGCCTTGTAAAAAAAATGTATTTTGCACTTTAATTTTATTTTTATAGGCATTGCTTGAACAACCCCATGTTGTTTAAAGTTAAAACATTTCATGTTTACATAATTATCACTTAATTATTTCCGAACATTCTATATTTAACATCATATATAAGCTAAAACAAACACCCCCTCAAAAATCTTAGGTTTTTTCATTTCAGAAATGGACTCATATGTCAATCCCATGCTCGAAAGATCCAACACCACGAGTTCATTAGATAGCCTCCTATAGGATTTCTTGACAAAACCAACTCATTCAAACAAGTCATTTCTTGCACTGACTTAAGTCAACCTACCCCAAAACTTGTTGTTACTAAGTGTTAGATTCCTCAAATTGAAATATTTGGTTTTTAAGATCTTAAAGGTTGTGATGGGCAATGGATGACGGTGGTGGTGAAGGTGGATGAAGAAGATGGGGTAAATGAAGATGAAAATGAGTAATAAAAGTTGAAGATGAAGTTTGGTACGAAAATGTGTGTAAAAATGATATAAAAACATCAAAAATGATAAGAAAAAATAAAAGTAAAGTGCTTTTTTAGAAGAAAAATACTTTTCATGTTAGATTCACGTTAGAAGATAACATGAAAATGTTTGCATCGTTTATCTTCAAGGATATGTAATGTCTAACATTAAATGACGAATGAATGCATATGTTCTAACTTTTTTTGACAAGAATGTAAACATTACGTAAGACAATTTTAAGTTACATGTTTGAGATTAAATATTACTCAAAGTGAAAATAGACAAATTTTAAGTTTAGTTGCAAATGATATGATCATTAGTGCAATATTAATAGGTCCGGTTGATCGGGTTTGGGTTTATTCAGGTAAAATTTATTCGAGTTAAGGTTAAAAAGCACATCCGAACGTAACTCTGTTAAGCTTCCAATTGGTCAGTTTTGAATAACTCTAGGTCAAGTTCACTTGGATTAGGTTAGGCTGAATATATGTAATATGACAAATAAAAATATATATAGCTAGTACTATAAGTTTACATGAAAAAAAAAAAAAAAAAAAAAAAAAAAAAAAAAAAAAAAAAAAAAAAAAAAAAAAAAAAAAAAAAAAAAAAAAAAAAAAACCTTACTTATTCTAGTTAATCAGCTTGACCAAAACTAGAATTATCTAAAATTAGACATGTAATCCGACACCGACCCTAATTTGCATTACGGTTAATTGGGTCAGTCCGAACAACCTAAATAAAACTACTAAACTGGTTGACCGACTTGGGCAATCTTAATATATTCGGTTTTTTGACAACCCTAATCATAACACATACTAAGTATGATATTGAGATACTTCAATAATAAAATATAATGCACGTGAGGTAATGAAGTGGAATATATGCTCAACATTATATTTGAGACATCAATAGGCTTATGGTGTGTGAGAAGCTTTTAACCAAATGGTTGTGTTTCAACTCATGCTTATGACATGTGATAAATGGTCGATGACTATTCATTTAGGATCAAGTACAAGTAGCATAAAATCTCTTGAATATGTGTTACTTGTATCTCGGACTCTTGGTCATGCTAAGAGTGCAAGGTGTGGTAAGTGCGAATTATATATATATATATATATATATATATATATATATATATATATATATATATATATATATAAACGAATGGAGTTTGTGGTTTGAATGGCTAGTTGCCATTTGGCGAGCGAATGGCGCATCCCTCAGTATGCATACAGCGGCACCATAGGGAAAAATAGGGACGAATGGCATGTGATGTTTGCTCCATGCCGAGCTCTCTAATAAATAAACATGTTTGCACCTGGAGACATATTTTATGCAACTCATATTCTTGCAATATCTCATTTCTAGGGCAAAGATTTAACAGACCATTTCTTGTAATATGACGATTATCGGGTGAATTAATGTCATCAAACAAAAAACTACAAGAGAATGGCACTGAATTTCATCTCCACTCCATGTCAACCACATGTGTGACATTATGATTTCTTTGGCATTTTCTGTTTCTCCAAAGTCCAAAGAGCAGTTAGAAAGCACAAGAGTTGTTGAACCGACAAAATGCAATTATTCAAACATGTAGGTAATACTTGTATTAGTGACTAAATTATACAGTATACACCAACTGAGATCAAATATGCATGCAATAAACAGCCTTAAAGCAATCTACATTACTTTTCACAAAACCAGTCAGTCAGCATAGACTACATCATGATATCTAATACAGCGATCATCAAGGTCGAGCTCTCTTGTTGCTGCAAGACGGACACTTGTATTGCTTGATCTTCTCTGCTCTCGCCGGGGTGATATTCACACATTTCCCATGGAACCACTTCTCGCAAATATCACAGCAGATCCAGAATTCATCTGATGCATAATTTTCCCCACATGACCCACATAAGGTTTCTCCATGCTCGTCATCATCCTCATCTTCTTCATCATCCAACCCTTCTTCTTCTTCCTCTGTCGGTGGTGGTGGTGGCTACAATAAAAACATAATTGTACTTTGTGACGAATTCTATTGATGAGTAAGTGGAGTAATTGCATAGAATAGCAATAAACTTTCACAATTCTTCACACATAATATTAACATATTTTGGAATTACCAGAATGGCAATGTGCACTTATCTTTTCACTAATCATAAACACACACACTCAGTTTTTTACAAATTGTTCAATATATAAAGAATTTTTTTTTCATGGTTGCTGAGCCTATGATTGGTAAAAATAAAGTATGCTGGTATGCTGCTGTTTTTGATAATATGATATATCATCCAAGTACGTTGTTATATTGGAAAAAGTCTGAGGGTATCTTAATTTTTTGCGCAACTATCCCTATAGCATTTCGAAGATTAGACGGTTGATATACCTTTGAGTTTGATTTGGATTTGGTGCTACTGTGATTCGAAACTGTGGATTTCTCTTTCTGGTTGGCCTGCGCAGTTCCATTTACAACTTCGAACACTGTTGGGAGATCGTTTATCATGTTGAAAAGTCGTTTCCTGTAACATGGAATCAATCAATAAAAAAGGCACTCAATACATAATCTAGCATAGGTAATCTTTCAGTAAGCATTAGAGGCAGTTTGGTAGGCTGGAACGTAATGCTAAAAGAAATGGAATGGACAGGGGTATGAAATAAGTAGAAATAAGTAAGGTTATTGAATCGTGCATCCCAATCTATATTATGTCTAGGAATGTAGTAATGAATTTATATATATAATTTTGTAAATCTAAAATATAGAGGGTGTACCAAGGATGTCAAGATTGAGATCCTACTATGGATTGTCTTTGCTAGATCGGATCGAGATCGGAAGATCCTACTTAATTGTTCAAATGTCTTATATGTCAAGTAATTCGTATTCAAAGCTGATTGTATAGCAAATTAACAAAGAAAGAAGAGTTCTCAAAATTATAATAATGTGAAAATGCAAGCGTAATGGTTTAAAATACTAAATATATAATCGGTGATTAAGGACGCTGAATCTTTTAATCTATATATTTTACTCTTATAAAACATTTATAATTATCCACCCCTATTTTACTGTTTTACTTTAAAATTCATTCATTTATAGTTTATTAGTTAGTTAGTTAGTTAGTTAGTTAATTAAAGGGAAGTAGGATCAAATCGGATTGAGATCTTACGATCCTATAGTAAGATCGAGATCTTACTTAAGATCCTAAGCCTTTTAAGATCCTATGAAATACTGATCGTTTTTGCTTAGCAGGATCGTAAAATAGAAAGATCTTAAGAGCTAGATCGAGATGTTAACAACTATGAAATATTCTCTATTTACACATTATTTGATACTGTAAAAGTTATTGAATTTTTTACGCAGAAAAGATACAAATCGAACATAATGAAAACGCAGTAACAATTTAAATTAAGATCTAACAAAAGATGACAAAAAATTACGTAAATACAACTGAGTTATATGGTTAACTTTTTCATCCATTCCATGATGGATTTGGGAAAATGGAGAGTTAAAGACGCCTCTCTGCCATGGAATGAAGATCAACAAATTTGCAGGGATCACATTCCCTTTTGGAGTGGTCGATTCCATTCCATCAGACTTGGCAAACATTACTAAAAGCTGCCTAATTAGCTAAAGGGTAAAACTAATGGCCTACAATATGGACTTGAGGCTTTCCTAAGAAGCTAACAATGCTTTCCTAAGAGGCTAGCAAGGCTTTTTTAGGAAGCTAAAGCCAATAACTCCCGATAAGATACTAAAAACGTTACATTTACTGTAATTAGAAAAGGACAATACAACTTACTAGGCAGTTAACTGTAAGTTCATTGTTATATTAGTGAAACCTGATATGGGTCAGAACTTACCTGTCTGATTTTCCAAAACCAAATCTGGCACCAAAATAGAAGGAAACAGAAAGCAACCAAGCATCACTGTGAACAGCAACTAAAGATAACCAGTCTTTTTCTTGCATTCCATCCCTTGCAAAATTGATTCCCAATGCTGGTTCTGGAAGTTCAGGAGGCACCTCTTCGGCAGGTAAATTGACTTCCCATTGCTCACTAGGAAACCCATACAAACACAGGTTCTCCTTTTCTGTACAAACACAACACACACAGTTTTCACATTTGAAAAATAAAGGCTCATTCTGGAAATACACAATCATTCTGGAAAAAAAAAAAATGCTCATTCATAGCCCTTGTAAATACATTTATATCATAGACATCCATGCTCAAGAGGGATATTGAACCCTAATAGATGCCAACATGTGTATATCATACACTAAGCTGATATTCGTTACATAGAGGCAGTAGTTGGTACGCACATCAGATACTTATGACAAACTGATTTTGTTAAGTGATCAGATGCATCTCTACAGTCAAATATATAATAATATATGTTCGTTCACTATACTTCTTGTACTAATCTACCTTCCGACTATTATTACTTTATTGGCAGTCAACAACATACTGAGCACAGCTCAATTATAAAGACCACATGATCCAGGTGCTTCCTGTGCAGAAGCATTTATAAAGTATCTGCAATGTTTTTTACACAATGCTAACCAAACATATCACTCATGTGCTTGCACATGAAAACTTAGGCAGTTTGGCATCTTAACACCTTTTATGTCATATATCAGCTAACATCTTGTTACTTTAGAGTGTCAAACAAATTAAAAGTAGAAATACTATAACAATTAACAGGCGGTAACTTGTAAGAGTGTAAAAGAAGAACTACTGTATACAATAAGAAACTTGATAAACACAGGTTTGACATTTACGTCAAAAACGACAACTGATAGGAGGATGGAAGGTCATTTAAGGTGTATAAGAAGATCAAATCATACTGTGATCAAATCTAATGTGGATAATATATCATAGGAAGTCGCAACAGAAGATACCATCACGTTATCCACCTAAGAAAAGAATACGACGTCAGCACATACTGCCGACAATATGCCACATATTTAAACAGTAATGAACCACCAGGTATTAAAACGAATCATTAGAGGCACAATTGCAAGAATGAAGACATCAAAATTAGATGTAGAAACTTTTTGGTGACAATAACACAAGCTAGGGTTCAACAGAATGTCAGATAGTTTTATATAAACTGGTTGATATACATGTAAAAAAGAAGCAAAACAATATTTGCAATCACAGAAAATGCAACGGTTCCATAAATCAACAAAGGAATCATCTTCAGAAAAGTCAAATATCGCAACTAACGGCATTATGGATGAGTGGATGACCATTGAGAACACTAAAGACAGCATAAGTGATGGACATAACATAAGATACGGTGCTCATCACATGTGGATAAATCATTAAAATGTCCATGTTGTATGTCTTCATGACAAATATGCATGGAAGCAGATTCTATAAAGAGGGCTAGCTCAGTCCAAACTCGAAAGCAAGTTTAGCTTACGCATTTAGTTAAAGAGAACATTCTGTCCCAGGACTCCCAGGCCATTCACCGCACATACACAAATATAGCGTATATACATGTCCTTCCACTTTATGCAGTTAGATAAAGAGAATACCACATCAATGTTTATGTAGTGACCAAGTGGTCATTATTTCTTACTATTAACATATCTTTTTCATATTCTGATACCACATCAATGTTTATGTAGTGACTAAGTGGTCATTATTTCTTACTATTAACATATCTTTTTCATATGCTGAAGTGTACTAGGAGATAATAATTTGTCTGTTAATATATTTGTGTTAACAACTCACTAGTCTAGACCAGAAGACATAAACAGGTTCCTACTCTTCAGATGACAAACCTGAAGGAACATATTGCGGCAACTTTAAATTAACTGTATCATTTATTTCATAGAATCAATTTACAGAATGGAACCACTGAGCCAACATACTTGCTGAAACTGCATCCTTCAAAAGGATAAGTCTACGAAAGCCATCAAACTCAAATGGCTTTCTTTAAAAAAGGTGGATGCAAGGGTCTAAAAGGTGTTAATATCCACTCACTTTCCATGTTCCATAATATGCTACATTAGCAACTATGCGTGCAATTTGAATTTATGGTCCTAAACTTTTGATATACTTGATCCCCACCAAATTAATTTCTAAGCAAATGCAATTACTTGAAATACTTTTTGTAGATTACGCAATGATCAAGTTTACAAACTTTGAACATTACTGCACATGAATGCTTCAAAAACATGTAACAAGTTAAAAACATCACTAGATTTTCCACACAAAAAAGGCAACTGATATAGCTACATCAGTCCCTATACACCTTATCTACCAAATCTGCGCACTGACTCATAATAACAAAATCCTCGTAGTTATAGAAGCTCCGTTTATGTATATTCCAACTTCCAAGTCAAGTTCATTCTCACACGGTTGTCTCATGTGATCATGTATTAGTTTATCACAACATGCAATTCTTTATTCATCTAAATAAGTAGTGAAATTGTGATATTATTTCAGTCCATATAATTTTAACTTCTTTTGGGGATTGCTTTTTTCCCTTTCTGGTTTTCTGCTTATCAGCAATTTAGTGTCATCCAACTTGTTTATGCTTATATGCTCATTTTGAGGTAAAATAAGTAGGTAGAAAGCTGCTTATTTCATTAAAAAAAAAATTTACGGACAAATTTATATTACAACTTTTAATTAATGAAACTATTCAACAAATAATTACTGTTTCCCGTATACTTACATTCTACAAAATAAGCAAATCCAAACACTCGTTCCGCAAGTACTTATATCTAGGGTTAATGTCATAAAATAGCATTTTACTTTTTTCAATGGACCATTTTACTAATTAAACTTTTTTTTTGTAATGTTTTGAGTTATTACATGTACTTTTCCGGTTTAAAATAGTACTGTAATTAGCTTCCCCTTATTTCACTCGTGATCAACATAACCGGAAAAGTTGTCTAATGTGTCACAAGTTATCGTCATACATTGACGTGTTTTAACTGTTTAACCCATGTGTTAAGAAAACGAGGCAAAAAGAAGCAACTAAAAAGTCCATAGATTATCCCCTTTCTTTAACATGTCAGCAAAACTTACGTGACTTTAGACATTTGGACGGTCACGCGGATTATAAGTTATAAGAATATGTGGAAAGTAATTACCATTTTAAACCGCAAACGTACAAGTAATAACTAAAACGGTCATGATTTAAAGCCACAAAAATAAACAATCCCAAATAATTCTCATTATTTCATTCCATACAATAAACCTCCATTAATCACAACTAAACACGCAGTCAAACTATAAGCCAATTTCTAACTAACGTACCGCACTATCAAAATGATAAAAATAAAAAAGTATTCAAACTTTTATTTTTTCGCGGAATAAGAGTAACTTTTACATTTTATAGGTTCACATGTTGACACGTTCACGTGTCAACGTGTTATCAGATAATCTCACAAGCGTTGCTCTTATTGCACGAAAAATAAAAGTTGGAATATTTTTTTATTTTTTAATCATTTTAATAGTACGGTACGTTAATTAGAAATTGACCGAATAAAACTAATAAACATAGTAACCTAATTAAATAATAATATCAACAATTGAATTAGATTAATTTAATAAGAAAAAAAAAAAAAAAACTAACCAGGATCACACTGCTGATAAAATTCAGCAACATCTGCAACAAATTCAATACAATTACTCAATTAGTATTAAAAAATAATAATAATATTTATAAAAAAGAAGAATAAAGAGAGAGTACCGGTAGTAAGAGCTTTGATAATTCCAGCACGGCGACCTTTGAAATCACGAAAAACTTCTTCGACAGTACGAGGGTTATAATTTGCCTCCATTTTTTTTATTTTTATAAAATTATTTGAAGTGAGTGAAGTGGTTGTTGCCGGAAAGTTGTTAAAGAAGATGACACGTGTGTCGGGGGAGCGGATTTGAAAGTGGTGTTAATTCAAGGGTTTAAATTGTGGGATATGAGTCCGCAACTTGGAAAGTGGATTAACATATGGCCTTTTTCTACGCCCTCCATGTCATCTCTACTAATAAGTACAAGTTATCGTTTTCATAAAAAATCACGTATTTTTAAGAAATTTTCAACCAATCAAAATGGGTTACCATAATAAGTGTTCACTTTTATTATTACAACAACAACATTACCCAATCCCGCCGGGGCAGGGTATGGGGGAGGTGAGATGTAGACAGATCCTACCCCTGCCCCAGGGTAAACCTAGAGGTAAGGAGACTGCTTCCAGGAAGACCTCCGGCTGGTGTGTGCAGTGGAATGCCAAAGGCAAAACGAAGAGAAAGTAACCGTAGGAAGAAAAAAAAAAACAAACAAGCAAACAAGCCAACAAATCATGCAGAGAAAAAGAAAAAGAAAAGCAAAACTAACACACACGCAAAAAGCAAGAAAGCAAACAAAGCAAGCAGGGACCAAAGAAAGCAACGCGAAAGGCCTAAAGCTAAGGCAAAGCAAAAGGGCTAGCGAAGGGCAAGCAAAGGGGCCTAAAACCTAAAGGCAAAGAAAAGGAGAGGCAGGAGGCACAACAAAGAACCTAGAGTCTAAAGGGCACAAGCAATGGGACCAAAACAACAGAGAGAAAGGGGCAAGACAACAAAGAGGCACCTAAAAACCTAAAAACTCCGCAAGCAGACCCGTACTCACGACTAGCCAAGCCCAAAACTAACCACAAATTCTAATCCTATCACTCCACGCCTTCCTATCTGAGGTCATGTCCTCGGACAAGTGAAGCTCCTCCATGTCGAGCTTAAGTCTATCCTCTCATCTAAGTTTAGGTCTTCCCCTCCTTCTAAGACCGTCGATCATAAGCGTTTCAACCCTCCTAACTGGCGTTGTTTGTGGTCTTCTCCTGACATGCCCGAACCACCTCAACCTTCCTTCTCTCATCTTGGAGATAATAGATTCTACTTCAAGTACAGATCTAAAAACCCCGTTCGGGATCATGTCCGCCATGGTTCTACCACAAGTCCACCTCAGCATTCTCAGTTCCGCTACTTCCACCTTGTTTGCTAGAGCTTTTGTGATAGGCCAGCACTCTGAGCCGTAAAGCATAGCAGGTCTAATTGCTACCCTATAAAATTTACCCTTTAGCTTAAAGGGTACTTTCCTATCACAAAGAACTCCGGACGCCGCTATTATTTTTTTTTTTTAACTTTGATCTTAAATATTGTTATTTATTTTATATAATATTTGATGCAAAATATATAAGGTTTTAAATTTATTTTTATTAGTATAATTTTTATTAAATATTATATAATAAAGACAAAAATATTTAAGGTTAAAGTTGAAAAATAAAAGACTTCAAAAGTCAAAACTGGACAATTAATATAGTACGGAGGTAGTATTATTTTAAGACATCTCAAAACGAGAATTAAGGTTATAATTTTGAGACAAAAAGAGTAATTTTGATAGGTACAAATATTGTGATATATTTTACTAGACAAGTAGACTCGTGCGATACAATCTACTATATAACTGGTTGTCAATAGATTTGGTAGCTTAATGTGTCACCAGGATTTTTAATTAAATCTATTATGTTAGTTTTCCTTATTGAAGTTGTAAAAGAGTTTTAAGTCTTTAAAAATTCGCATTAACCGCTTGAAAATCAGTTGTATATATTTAATACTTACATCTATTGTACGAACTCAACCTTTAAAGTTTTAAAAAACGTTGAAATATATACATATATTTACATTTGTCATATGAAACTTTAATTTTTTAACATATTATATAATAGTTTGCAATTGGAGTGTTATCAGTTAAATTTGATGATGTTAATGATGAACAAGTTTGTTGTTGATCGTGATAATGATGGTAGCTATTTTGGTTTAGGGTTGATAAGATTATGAATAAAGTTTTATGAGTTTTTTGTTGATGAAGATTGTGATAAATAATTTTTTTGGGTTTAAAGATTTGCTTGTGTGTTCTATCATTTTTTATTTAATTAAGAGTAAAATACACCATTCTTTCTTAAACAATCGAATTATTATTATCGTAAAATAGGAAGGGTAAACAACCGACTAAACCTAATGCACCACAAATTGGTGGAGTTCGTTTAAATAAACCTAAACCGAATTATTATTATCGTCCTATTAACAAGTCTACCAATGCTAGTGAGGAAGCCTTGTCTTCGCAGCCCAAAGGTGTGCAAAATAAGGATCAACCAAGTAGCTCCAAGGAGCCTACTACGGTTGAGGTTTCGACATCGCAACAAATATGTAACAAGGTGACAACTAGCAAACCTATTGTAACTAATAATAACAAATTTAAGGATGCTATTAATGTTGCCTCTTTAACAAACTCATTTGATGCAGTTATGAATGAAGATAATATATTTGATACTAATAATGAGGTAAAGACGAATAATGATGTTATTGGAAGCTCAACATTTGATAGTAACGATGATGAAGTTGGAGGTTCATATGAAACCTCTAGTTACATGGCAAATGAGGGTTCTACAAGTAGTAGTAGAGTTGGTAAGAAGAGCTTATATGAGCAATGGAAGGAGGATAAACATGTTAAAAAGTAGTTGTTGGATAGCTTTAGTGTTTCTAGTTTATGTATGTAGTTAGTGTGATCGTTTTGTGGCATGTCACAAATGATCTAGTAGTTGTTCAAGCAGTTACTTGAGGTTAATGTGGTATTTCAACCACATTCCATTGTTTTTAACTATTTTTTTGGTGTAATATATTTTATCGGGGAACCCCTTTACCCCACAAAAAAATGAAACAACCCTTTTGTTTCGTTTCTTTATTTTCTCGTAAATGAGAACACAAAACAAGATGTTTTATTTCTTTTTCTTGATGATTATGGCATAAAGACCTTGATAGGATATCGGGTAAGATGTTTTGTTTGCTTGATTCACGAAACCCTTTGCTTTCTTTCTGTTTTCGAAACAAATTTTAGTAAAGGTTATTGTTGTTGTAGCTTTCGAACTAGGTAGATATGTATTGGAATTGGTTTTGGTTTGTTCTTGGTTTCAAATGATTGATGAAGGGTTTTTCCTGGGTCTTGACTGACCTGTTACTAATCATAAAAACTCGAGATCTTGAAATTTTTGTAACTATCTAAAGAGATAAAGAAGATGATAGAGATTGACCCTTGTGGTAAAAAAGTCAAAATTGACTAGAAATAAGTGGAAAAAAAACCGAAAAGCATACAACTTACAGTTTTGTGAGAGTGGTGATATTGCCTAGTGTTACGCCCCAAAAATGACATGATTAATTTTTTTGAAAACTTTCACCAAATTAGACAAATTGACCTTTTCATTGAAACTAATTAAATTTCAAAGCATACTTACGCAAGATCATCATACATAAGTTCAAAAACATTTATAAGAACAACCTATAACGATTCAAAAGTGAAAACTTCAAAGATCATCATACATAAGTTCAAAAACATTTATAAGAACAACCTATAACGATTCAAAAGTGAAAACTTCAAACACGACAAAGATACAACTGTTCTATGATTAAAACAGACAATAAAACCGGCGTACTTCATTATAAACCCGGTGTACTTTTAGCTTTCCAGAAAAAACCGGTGCACATCCTTAGAAGTGCGGCACACATGTGGGTGATTCCAGAAAACTGGCGTACATTTTTAGAAGTGCGACATACTTCCTGGCTAATTCAGACCAGACAGTACATAACACATATAACAACTCTTTCTATACCATTTCCAAGACATAACTGAAAATACATATACTACTCATCATTCGTACCGATACTACAATACCAAAATATTAATAAACAACTTTAATTCTATATTATACCAAATGGGTAAAAACGATATATCGCCAAACACCTCATTATCATCAACTATAACTACATCTTAGCTCTTTTAACATCCTTGAAATATCCAAATACAAGACTTCACCATAAACTTAAACATGGACTCATAAAACATTTAAAGACGGCTCATAACACCAAAACGACCCATATTGACAGAAGTATACCAAAATACAAAAGAAAATTCGTGGGGACTTCCAACTTCACTTTTTTGGTCTAAAAGATGATAGTCTTCTAGTTTCAACTTTAAAACCTTCCTTCTAGATGGAAACCAATATACGTCATTCCTTTACTTTTGCTAGACTCCCCGGTACCTATAAATCACAACAACTATAACATGTAAGCTAACGCTTAGTAAGTACATAGTAAGAACAATAACACAATTACAAAATATGAGCGATTCTATAACACATAACATACCTTAACATTTTGCATACAATTATGCTAACATTTTTATAAAATAAGATATGGATCCAAGCTAGGCTATATCATGCTCCATAAAACTATAACATATCAACAACAAAAGGCTGGACACAGTCATGACCCAGCATGACCATGCCACATCAGCTTTCTCTCTCCGATGACCAGACACGACCAAATTGCCACATTCGGTGACCGAGTTATTTTTTATTTTTATTTTTATTTTTTTTAATTCAAATAATTTAAACAAGAAATTTAAAATTCATTAAAACTAAAAACATTACATAAATTAAACATTAAATTGAAAACACAAATTACAGATTAACAAATTATGATACTGTAATGAAATGAAACTAAAAATTACAATGAAAAGTCTGAGTTCCAACCCTCTTCACTCGAAGACTCCCTAAACTCGCCATTATAATACGCTGCTTCCATAATGTCAAACCAGATCTTCCTAAGATAGTATGCATCCCTTTCTTCCTGCTCCCTACGAGCAGCTTCCTTACATGCTTTGTTTTGTTGTATCTCAGTATTGCCTCATCTTGCTCAAATTCTCGGAGATATTCCTCATTAAAATTAAAAGGATTGTTTTGGTGTTACACCGGTGGAGTGTTAACCGGTTGATTTTCCAGTTGGAATACCGGAAAGATATCTTCCGGTGGAGTGTTATAAACTTCATTTTCCATTGGGTTGGAGCTAGGGATTTATTGTGAGAAGTCGTGTAGACTGGGGAATTGTTGTGAGAAGTCGTGGTGACTTGGGAATTGTTTTGAGAAGTCGTTGTGATTGGGGAATTGTTTTGAGAAGTCGTGGTGACTAGGGAATTGTTGGGAGAAGTCTTTGCGAGACATTGTTGAGAATCTGTGTGTAAGTTGTGTGTATATGAGTTGTGTGTATGAGAAACAAAAGAGTGTGGGTATATATAGGGAAATTTTTAAATTTGAATTAGAATTTTTAATCCTCCCGCTCGTACTGTAACCTTTAATTTAAATTTGAAGCAAAGTGTGGGTAATATTTTGTATTGTTTGTATTTTTTTTATGTAAGGAAAAAAAAGAAAAAAGAAAAGAATGTGTAACAAAAGTCGGTCAAGATTTAGACTGATATGTAGAAAACAAGCTTGCTCGACCGATATTTTTGTTTTTGCCACAATGGGCTCTGTAACACCCCCATTTTTATGGTTCGCAGCGGATTTAGGGTTGGGGTATTACTTCATGGAATCACAGTTACAGTAATAGAAAACGAATCGAAAAGAGACGTTTATAGAAATTTAGTTATCATTCATTTAATTATCAGAGTTTTTATAGTAAAAGATATACTTTTATTATTGATGAGGTCCCAAAGTCTAAGTGATATGTTGTGTTTGAATGATAACAGGTTTGAAAATCCTCCGATTTTAGTGCCTCCTTCTGCCATATCTCCGTAATAATGATATACCTAGGATACATGCTTAAAAAGTCAATACTAGGTGTTGAGTGAGAAGCATAGGTTTAAGTGTTAGTGAATACAAGTTCCCCGGGCTCCGTTGTTACACCCATCTGGGAAAATGTTGTGTGTGTGTGTGTGTGTGTGATAATTGTGATGCATGCACAATTATCAAGAGTGGGGTATGTTACACTAAGCTCATGAACCACAAGTTAACAATCCGGGTCATGGGAGCTGCAGACCCAACCATGAGGGGATGGGAAGGATAACTTGCTAAAGTTAATCATTCAGTGGGTTCAAATATAGTACTTATTGGTACCATCCATAGAGATGTTAATACCAACGGGAGTTGTCAAACTCCAATAGATCTATCAACTATATTCGCGTTCGCGTGGGTAAAATATCCCAAACGATTAGATTCATGAATTTTAGTTATGTAGTGGTGGCAGATAGTTTACTCGTGCAACAACCAAACAAAAAGACTTGTATTCGGTTTTAAAGTAAAGCAAGTAGCACGTATCTCCCTCACAGGGTTTGTAAAGCATTTAGAGTGAAAAGTTTAAAAGATGTGAGGCTACGAAACTCACCTGGGCTTTAGGGAAATCTTATTGATGTAAAAAGTGACTCGGAAACTAGACTGCCTTACTTACGTATCCTGATGTTGTTGTAGTTGTGGATGTATGTCAAGCTTTAGTTGTTTAGTTTAAGTTTCTTAAGCAATCATTCTTAGGGTTTTTAGAGTTTTCGGTATAACACAACACCGTTCAGGCCATCACAATTCAGAAGTATAAGACTCCTCACATGAAGCTCCCTACTATTGTATTATGTTATCAACATAATACCGTTCGGGCCATCATAATTCAGAAGTTAATACTCCTCACATGAAGTTCCTTATTATTGAGTTATGTTGTTATTAGGGTTTAGTTATAACATAACACCGTTCGGGCCATCATAATTCAGAAGTATATGCAATAATCGTTTGAGGAGCCAGGGCACTTTAAATCGTAAACCCAACAAACGCGTCAAAACGAAATATCCACATAGTACTCCTCACATGAAGCTCCCTACTCCCTAGTATTGTGTTATGCTTCTAACTTTAATATTTTTACTTTATACCCTTATAGTATAACATATTTACAAAATCTACCCTAGACTTATAATACTTATATTACTTATACTTATAACTATCTATACTTAACACTATTAGTCCCTATACTTATATATTTTAGGAAAATGACAGAAATAACCCTTGGACTCATAATGTTTCTATATTTACCATTTAGACCCTTAACTTTATAACTTTTGCAAAACTAGTCCTTTTAAGTTTATAATTATTTTACTTTTTATCCTAGGGTTTTATAACTTTGCAAAAAGGGTCCTTATACTTATAACTTCTAAGAAATGTCAAAAATAGTCCCTAGACTTAATATTTTCAGAAAGTTACCATATATACCCCTATGCATGGAAAACTTTGCAAAACTAGTCCTAGTTCCATGCAAACTATAATTTTATGAAACAAAAAGGTTTCCTAGCTTATGTTTAACTAATATTAGCTTATCTAAGTTACCTAAACCATATTATAGCTTATGTAAAGGGCTTATAGCATGTTAAAGGCAATTCGATAGGTTTTAGGGTTTTAAAAAGAAAACTAGCAAATGATTATGACCAAGGCTTAGGCAAGGGTCCTAATGGGATCTAAGGCATCCTAATACTATCCTAGGACTGATCTAAAGCTAAAGAAATCAAAATTAAAAGCTTACTTGACTAGGGAAGGGTTAACGAGGGTTTCTTAGGGTTTCTAGGGTTTCTCGACAAGAAATGAACTCGACAAGGCCTCAAGACTCATACCACTCGACTCCTAGGTCTTCTAAGGATCCTATACTACTGAATATTTGAGGTGAAGAGAGGAAATGGGATGCTTTGAAATGTGGAGGGGTACGAGGCCTTTTATAAGCTCGTTTGGAGCAACGAGCAAGAAAAGAAGGGGTGAGGTGTCGAGGAGGGGAAGTGGTGAATAAGCAAGTGATGCACCTACTTGTGTGGGTGCTTAGTGATGCGTAGGTTTTGCAACCTTGCAATAGGTTTTACTTCTCAAGGGATCTTGAGAAGCTTGCAATCCCCACCAGGCAGTGTACCTGACCGATGTAGTATAGTGAAGTGGCAAGTACCGGGGGATTGATCGTTCTCTCGAGGAATAGTGTCGTTAGGATTGAAAACTACTCTAATTAGGTCTAAGGGTGAGGGATGATTCTTTTTGTATTTTTATATCTTATGGAAAGCAAGTAAAAATCTCGGGTATTGGAAAAGTGGGCGGAATTAGTTGCTAGCCAACTAACCCAAATAACTACAAATGCAAAGAAAATAAAATAACAAGAAAGTAAATGGTTGTGAAACTTATATGGAGAAAAATGTGTTTACTTAGATTTCACTACTCCATAGCTATCTTTTACCGGTTAATTAGTTTGTTACAATTGTGTGGATGACGGGTTGTATTCCTTAATACCATTCGCAGGGCCGTGTACGATCTTCCCTAACTCTATAAGCGCAAACTTCATTCTATAGCGACACGTTTAGTATCCAAACCATGAAATCACTAGTAATTACTTATGCATTAAATACAACCAAATAATCGTAGTACACATCCGATTCATGTTTCTTAAGACGTTCAAGCAAGTCACCAATTGGAAGTTAGCCAGTTTTCTTAAGCCTAACATCGATATCACCCACCCACAACAATTAATAACAAACCAACAACAAGTAATCAATAGCTAGGTTTCATTAGATCTAAGCAAACACAAGAGAAACCTAGCCTAGCATGTTAATGTAAAGACAAGCATAAGATATAATCAAGCAACACATAGACATATTGATTGATTTGATGGAAGACTTATCTTTAATTAAGCATGGATGAAACAAGGGTGAAAAACCGTTGAAAAAGGCAGTAAATTCGACCTAGGGTTTATCCCTAAAGTTCTCCCAAAAGTTGCACACTTTAATGAAAGAAAATCCTAAAATATATATAGAAAATACATTCTGACGGCGTCAGGTTATAAGTCCTGACGCCGTCAACCCGCCGTTTCTAGGGTTGTCGGATCACCTAGATCCACTTCTGACGCCGTCAGCCTCTATAACCTTCTGGGTCGTCTCTCTTTAATGTTACACCTGACGGCCTGGACCATCTAACACCTGACGCCGTCAGGTGTAAACTTCTCAACTCTTCTTCAGGGCGTCTGGTAATGTCAAAATCCAACTCCTTCGTCTTCAAGTGACGGCGTCAGCTTGTAACTCCTGACACCGTCAGGTAGGAATTCCAGCTTGATTTGAGACTTTGTCGTTTCCTTCACTTTTATGCTCCAAAAACGTCTAAAATGCAATGTTTTCCAGAATTCCTCCCGAAAGTACCTAAAATGACAAAAGGAACGATTTAAGGCAATATTTGATCATAAAATAACGATT
>LBNU01024794.1:0-10169 GCA_014162995.1 Artemisia annua | reverse complement strand
TTCCAAATTTTTGAGATTTATTTGGTGCCATATAATAGCTTTATTTAGTTTTTTTAAATTACAAAGGGCATTTTGGTCATTTTGCAAGTTTTTAAATTTAGGTATACACTCTCTAAAAGTAACGGGCTCTAGGAGGTTGTTGGGCTTGTGGGTGGGTTGCTTGGGATAAGAGATATTCCAACCTTTCCAATCGCATGCGGCGGATGGTAATGGTACGAACAAAGGAACGAGTAAAGTAAAATCTAAGGGTGCAGGAATGTTCTTTTTGTATTTTTATTATCTTATGAAAGCAAGTAAAGAATCTCGGGTATTGGAAAAGTGGGCGGAATTAGTTGGGGTAGCCAACTAACCCAAAATAACTAAACAAATGCAAAAAGAAAATAAAATAACAAGAAGTAAATGGTTGGAGAAACTTATATGGGGGGAGAAAAATGTGTTTACTTAGGATTTCAGCTACTCCGAAATAAGCTATCTGTTTACGCGTTAATTTAGTTTGTTACAATTGTGTGGATGACGGGTTTTATTTCCTAATACCATTCGTAGGGCCGTGTACGATTTCCCCTAACTCTATAAGCGGCAAACTTCATTCTATACGACACGTAGTATCCAAACCATGAAATCACTAGTAATTACTTTGCATTAAATACAACGCAAAATAATCTGTAGTACACATCCGATCATGTTTCTAAGAACGTTCAAGCAAGTCACCAATTTGGAAGTTAGCCAGTTTTCTTAAGCCTAACATCATCGATATCACCCAACCACAACAATTAATAACAAATCAACAACAAGTAATCAATAGCTAGGTTTCATTAGATCTAAGCAAACACAAGAGAAACCTAGCCTAGCATGTTAATGTAAAGACAAGCATAAGATATAATCAAGCAATACATAGACATATTGATTGATTTGATGGAAGACTTATCTTTAATTAAGCATGGATGAAACAAGGGTGAAAAACCGTTGAAAAAGGCAGTAAATTCGACCTAGGGTTTATCCCTAAAGTTCTCCCAAAAGTTGCACACTTTAATGAAAGAAAATCCTAAAATATATATAGAAAATACATTCTGACGGCGTCAGGTTATAAGTCCTGACGCCGTCAACCCGCCGTGTCTAGGGTTGTCGAATCAGCTAGATCCACTTCTGACGCCGTCAGCCTCTATAACCTTCTGGGCCGTCTCTCTTTAATGTTACACCTGACGGCCTGGACCATCTAACACCTGACGCCATCAGGTGTAAACTTCTCAACTCTTCTTCAGGGTGTCTGGTAATGTCAAAATCCAACTCCTTTGTCTTCAAGTGACGGTGTCAGCTTGTAACTCCTGACACCGTCAGGTAGGAATTCCAGCTTGATTTAAGACTTTGTCGTTTCCTTCACTTTTATGCTCCAAAAACGTCCAAAATGCAATGTTTTCCAGAATTCCTCCCGAAAGTACCTAAAATGACAAAAGGAACGATTTAAGGGAATATTTGATCATAAAATAATGATTTAGGGATTAAATGACCCCCTAAAAGCGTAACACTTTTCGCCTCATCACTTAGGGGTGCTAGGGTGTGTGCTAAGCATGACTAAGGTGCTAGGCTAGGTGCTTGAGGTGTTTGAGGTGCTTAGGGTACTTAGTTTTAGGATTAGGGTTATGTTAGGTTTAGTTTAGTCCTAATTTGGTTTAGTGAGTGATTAAGGTCTAGCTTAGGGTTTAGTGCCTATGTTAGGGTCCTATAAGTGTCTAATTACTATTCCTAAGTCCTAAGATTCTTATACTAAGTGGTGGTAGCTTATGGGAAAGATTTGGGAAGGTTTGACCTAGTTTTCGGGAAGTTATAACCTAGTTATGGTTTTGTGCCTAAGGGACTTGTACCTAAGCTCTAATGGGTTGTACTAGTGCCTAAGGGTCCTAAGGTATCCTAATGTTCCTAAGTTAACTCATACTTAAGCCTTGGACACTTTCAAACTAGTTTAGTTAAGCATATAGGGTTTAGTAAGCACATAGACCTAATTAGGGCTTATTTACGGTTTATTATGGTTTTATGGTAAGTTTAGTGTGTTAGATTGGTAAATTACTTATTGTGGTGTTGTTGTGATCTTATGCTTGACATACCAGGGGTTTATAGGATGTGAGTGTTGAGTTATTTGGCTTGTATGGATACGTGAGCAGGTCTAGAGAGTCATGCAAGTAGTGAATGCACATAAAAAGCAAAAATTTACCTATGAAATACCTACTATAGGTATTTGTAATGGGAATGATAGTGATGAGATTTTGTGGGTTGTTACAGGCTCGACCGATCAAATAATCGGTCGACCTATATTGTTGACCGATCGACTGCTACAAGCCTAATAATCATGAATTAATCTATAACAAGTTCATTACTAGTGTAGTTACCTCAATTCACCAACTAAATCTCTACTTGAATTACTACTTGCTCCTTACTTGTTCCCTAGAATGAATTAGCTCTAATTAGTGACCAATTCAATAGTAACATGATAAATCATCAACCTTTAACCCTTTATTCAATTTTCTTCCAAGAACCCTAATTCAAAATTGACAATTAACACTTACTTAGAGATAAGATTATGATCAAGAGTTCTCTAGAACTTGGTTTATCACTTCTACTTAATCAAATTACACTAAAATAGATTTTGGTTTCTTTCTTCTCTTTTTCTTTCCTAGAAACCGACACCAACAAGCACCACTCTCAATCTTTCTTTGCTACTCTAGAATTATCCAGGAAAATGGATAATTATCTATTTAATTTGGCCTATCGGCAATTTCAGTCCCTCAAGTTCTATTCTTCCCATTTTAGCCACAAATCTTTCCACTTTTACACTTATGCACTATAACTTATAACTTAACCATTTTTCTAATAAAATACATTCTAACACAATATTATACTATTACTTATAGCTATGGTTGCTTAAAATATAATACTTATATAATATAATAATACCTTATCGGGTTTCAGGTGTAACACCTAGTTCCGGTGGAATTTCACCTGATATACGGTTGCCAAGAAGAGAGCTGCATACAGAAAGATAGGTGTTCAGTTTACATCTTAAAGTTCTCATATACAAAATTTTGTTAGAGTAAGGGATTAATAAAGATAGCTTACAGGTCTTTTAACACATTGATTTTCAAAAGCCGGAAACACATTGATTTAGATCTTGTGTTGTGATATGTTATGTGATGACTCTATAATGAGCTTTATATTCATCACTCTATATTGAGTCTTGTTTCATGATATAGAGTTTCATATCTTCATAATAATTAATGATTTTGTGCTTTTAAGAAAAGTGAAGTATTATCAACATTATCATGTCTTGATGGTGGTGTCCGGAAATAGTGGTTGGTAGGTGGCCGGAATCTAGGTTTCAAGATGATGATGGCGGTGGAAGTTACTGAGATGATTGTGGTGTTGATGGTGTTAGTGATAGTAGTGTGGGTGAGTGATGTGATAGTGTTAACTTTTAGAGTAAATACACCTTTCGTTCTTAAGGTTGTACCACCAAAATAATTAACAAAAGTGAAAATGTCTATTATGCCCCTCATAGCAAAAAGTATAATGGGAGCTGACTGAGAAATCACATTCAAATAGGGGAAATAACAGAAGTTGGACTCAACATGATCACAAAAGATGGAATAGGGACTCGCGGTGAAGGAAAAAAAAAATAAAATGTACAACCCAACATGATGGTTTTTGATAAGTATAGTGACGAACGGTATATTTTACTCTTTATTTAATAAATAAAATTCCATATTAAAATTGAAGAAGGAAGAAGAGGCAAACTTAGTCATTTTAGTTTGGTTAGGGACTAAGTTGAACTCAACATTTACCTACAAGAAGGCTGTTTGCATTTTCGAAGAACCAAGAATGAAACATGCAATCTGGTAAACCACAAAGACAGTTTTGCAATTTACTCTTTAATTTATAAATGATAAGAGGCCGTATTAGTAATTTTAGGTACAAAAGTTGTCAGAAATTCTAAACGCTTTGAATGATAGTGTTCCAAAATTGAGGTATATTAAAAATAAAAGCTTCAACTTAACGTTACAAAACAAAGGTTTATTTTAAATGAGGGTTTTATTTTCAAAATAAAAAGTTAACATCTCTAAAATCTATCAAAAAGCTTCGTTTTAAATAGGGCCTCCATATTACAAGTTTGTTTTTTACGGCAGATTTTGAGATTTACAATTTTATATAAATTTATAACATACCTGTTAGTGGATTATTAATATTAGATTAGTATTACACTAGATCCATTGTATTGTTAATAGGTCTAGCCCGTTTTATTGTTATTTGTAATGCATTTGAGGTGGTTAGATAAAATATCATAAATAATCACAATGATATCTTGATTATGATGCGTAAGAGTTGCCACCCGCGTGAATAACTTGAATAGAAAACGCTTCACTCATTTACGTTTGGGTTAAGTCCACGGATAGCTCATGAACTTATCAAAATTTTCAATTATAGGTTACGAACTTTATAAAATACCATCATCACCATCAAAACTTTTACAAATTTTCACATATGGGTAATATACTTTTATCTCGGTCTCTCATATGTGTAATGTAATTTTATCTTGGTCTCTCATATGGGTAATATACTTTTACAAAATTTTCACACATAGGTATTATTTTCCGGTACAAAAAAGTTTGAATGGTGATAATAGTATTTTATAAAATTCGTAACCTATAATTGGGAATTTTGATAAGTTCATGGGTTATCCGTGGACTTTAATCCTTTACGTATTGTAAAATACTTTGGATATTATAAAATATTACTGTAACATTTTATCGGATTATTTCAAAGTTATATAGATTCTGTACACTTTATAGTTGGCTAATGGCATATACACACCATCTATTTGGCATATACACACCATCCGGACGATTCATGACTGATACTCTGCACAAACTGTCAGTATTTTTGTATTCATACTATCCTATGCTACCCTATGTTGTACGAGTATATACTGTATATATATTTTTACTCTTTTCCTTGTACCATTAAAACCCCGTCTTTTCTAAATATATTAAACCGTGATTTTTTTTTCCTTCTTTTAACCATCTTCATCTTGGAACTTATAGCTTCTCATCTTACTTTATTGAGCTTTCAGCATGGTCAAACAAAAATACACACATATCACGGTCATCTTTAGAAAAAACAACCAATCATAAATTGATGAAAGATCGGAAATCATCTTAATTCTGTCTGAATCCACTAGATCTGGTGGCGATGGTGGTTAACATGTGATGGTTGCGACAGCGGCGGTGATGGGTTTAGGTCGGAGGTGGTGGTGGTTTGGTCGTAGGTGACGGCGGTGATGGTTCATGTGGGATGGGTTTGGCCGGACGTGTTAGCAGCTGTGGTGGTTCAGTAGTGGCTACGCGGTTGAAGTTTTATTATGATGGTGCTGAAATGTTGTGTGTTTTAGTAGGATAGTAGTTGGTGGTGTGGTGGTATGAGTTGTGAAAGAGAAGACATGTGTGTGAAAGAGAAAGTATATGTGTGAGAGAGAAATTTTATAAGTGTTGAGTTGATCGAGCATGCTGTCAATTTCTTGTTTGTATTTTTATTGAGTATGTGGTCCCAGTGGTGTTTATATGACACTATCACGTCAAGCACATGAGTAGATCTAGGGGACCATGTGAGTTATGACATCAATGAAATGTTCTTGATTTCTTATAAATGCATCCTGAACGAAAAAATGTAATTTCAGTCATTGTTTATTTAGTTAATTATTAGTTGGAAAGTAAAACTAGTTTATGGTTATAATACATAACCGTAGTTACACTATTCAAGTACCAGATATCTACTCGTGGAGAAAGAGGAGGCAATTCAATCATCTAAGACGGTTAAAAAAGTTATACTTTTTGGTTAATTTTTTCTTTTTAATTGCAGTTATTAAGTGTGCAATGGGTCACTTTTAGTCGAGAACAGTCAATTTTTTGGGTTTTGCTAACAACCACCTTAGATTATATTTATTAACAATCTATCACAACCAATCTATATCTTTTTACAACTAATACATACAAACAATCTATATCTTTTACCATTTATCAACAACCCAACATAACCAATTCATACAACCAATGAAAAGTATTTAGAAAAAAAAGGAAAAACAAAAAAATAATAAAAATAAAACACATAGCCCCTAAAACATTGACATGTGGCAGATTGTGGGTAGGAAACTTAGGTTGCCATATGATTTATATTGAAAGGAAAGATTGGATGAGAATATTAAATATTATTATTTTGTATGTATTTTTAATAGGTTGGGTTGACAACCTTGCCAATAAACATAGTCTTATTGGGTGGGTTGACAACCTAACCTTATAAAAATAAATACAAATATATTATTTTATAATGTTGTATACAATCAAGATCTCCAACCGATATCACTTGGCAACCCAAGATCCCCAACCCAATCAGCCTTTGTGGCTTTTTTTTTTTTTTTTTTTTTTTTGGGTTGTGTAGGTGAAGAAAAGAGAATGTATTAGTTGGGTTGTTGATAAATGGTACTACCTCCGTCCCATATTAAATGTCCACTTTGAATTTTCAAAGTCTTTTTTTTATCAACTTTGACTCTAAATATTTTTTATTGTGTTACATAATACATGATGCTAAATATATGTATAAATTGAGTTTTAAATGTATTTTCGTTAGATATAAGTTTCATCAAGTGTTATATAATACAAACTAATATATTTAAGGTCAAAGTTGAAGTAAAAAGACTCAAAAATTCAAACGTGGACATTTAATATGGGACGGATGGAGTAAAAAAATATAGATTGGTTGTATATTTTAGTTGTGTAGGTGGGTGAAAGAGAAAATAATATTTTATTAAGAGATTGGGTTGTAATAGATTGTTGATAAAGATAGTCTTAGGGTTGTTGTTAACAACTAATTACAAAATTTTATGTTAAGACAATACACAATGTCCAAACAAAATCACTAAAAATCATTAACCACTTCCTAGGATTTCTCAAATACAAACACAATTCACCTTCACCATTGGTAATATTAGCGAAAAATAAGTTTCTCACAATGTCTTAATATCACATAATTTTGTGAAAAGTTTGTTGTTAACCACAACCCTTAAGGCTATCGTTAGCATTTCCCTTATCTTTTCTATATAAATTTTCATGCTGAAATGAAAGTTCGATGCATAGACTTCATTTCTATTTTCAGTTGAAGTCCTTAGCTTTTGCACATGCTAGTTAAATGTGCCGAACACAAAGATGAGATGGAACCCTGAGCGAGGATAATATACAGCTAGAGTCGCTCGGCCAAGATGATTTATAATTATCATGACAAATTGACAATGGTTTGTTATCTAGCTTTCAAATCAGAATTCGAATCTTGTGCTTATTCAGAAGTTTGTTATAATCTCTATAGTGGTCAGATACTCCCATAAAACTCTATCTGCAATAAGCCAATAACCATTACACAGAATCATAGCGTTGATTCTTTGGCCACTCATCACTTCTGACATCTGACTAATAGATCAGGTATATATAGTCTATCCCATATATACTTACTTTCACGTTTGTCCTGAAGTAGGGGTAAGATCTGTCCACATTTTACCTTCCCCATACTCCGCTCCGCATTTCACCTCCCCCATACCCAGCTCCGGCAAGATTAGGGATGAGCATATCGAACCGATTCCCGTAACCGAACCGAAACCGTACCGAAACCGTACCGAGTCCCGATATACGGTACGGTACCGGGACTACTAAATAAGGCCCAAAAAAATTCGGGATATTTCGGGTTCGGGACGGGACTTATTCGGGAAATCCCGATTGGGTACCGGAATTAGAATAGTCCATGTTTTTTAGAGAATTGTATCAAAAACCCATCTGCTCTCTTTTTTTGGATTTATATTATGCTTTTGAGGTACTAAAGTATGTGTTTTGAACTTGAGATTACAATTGGTTTTTAAAGTAAAGGATCCTATCCTATTCAACAGTTGATGTCTTAGTAGTAATTTATGCATAACCGCTGGGCTGGTGTTCATTTATGTGCCAATTTGAAGTCCCTATAGTATACGTTTGGTATTACACATTGCAATGTGTCATCTTATATTTCATTTGTTCTTTGGATATAGTTTCTTGAAACAAGCAGGCACATATATATGGAAATGGCTCGTATAGTACATTCTTTGTACAATACAAGTTTTAAATATCATTTAAGTTTAACAAAAAACGGGAATAACCCGATACATACCGATTTCCCGGTACCGTGTCCCGAAACCGGTACCGTTATCGGAATCCCGTTCGGTACGGGATCGGTACACACCTTTCATGCCCGGGAAAAAAACGGGAGCATCAATTCGGGACGGGTTCGGGACGGGATTGGTCCCGAGCTCATCCCTAGGCAAGATTGAGTGTTGTTGTTATTGTTGTATGTATAGTCTATGACATATACTGAATTGTCAAATATATACATAATAAACTAAATCTTCGTATGTACACATCATCCATCCTTGTTTACTTTTGTAACAGCCAATATACAAATCTAGCCATTAAACTTTTGCACCTTTAAGATAGTAAATCTATTTGTAAAGTAAATGAAAACACCATTTTATGACCAGTTTATATGATTGAGTCTATTTAAAGTATTCGCTTCAATTATTCAATAAACAGGCAAACCAAAATTGCTAGTAATTAGTAACACACAGACACTAGAGATGATCAAACACTAGGTTGTACAAAGGTACACTTTCTTTTCAATTTTATGTGGTTTAATTAACACAATCTAAATAGAAAAATCACCCAAAAAGAGAAGACAACAGAGGATAAGATATCCTAGAAGAGAATTCGGCAAATGCCTGTTAGTCATGGTAAGACGGGATGCCACAAAGGTTACGGTTGTTTTGCGTTTCCTTTGTGCAAAACATGTTTCACGAGCTGTTGAATCTTACAGTGTCATTGCTGTATTTCCTTTTATCAAACACTTGCATTATTCTTCATCAGCATGACAAGAAATAATCATTGTCAACGGCTCAAATACTTTGATCAGCCTAATAGTCTCGTCCTTTATACGGCATTTCCTGTCAAGAGTATACATGTAACGTGAGAAATTAATCGAAAGTACAACAAATACTTTGTATCCAACTTTAGAAAACTATTTATCCATCCTGCATTTAACCCAGCGCAAAAAAGACAATAAAATGGGTTTGGATGGAAGACGTTAAATAGTTTGTAATAGACAGTTTTCTTTACAAAAGGCCTCGAGTGGTATTATGCAAATACCTAGTTTTCAGAACCTTTCTATATGCAAATACTAGTAGAAATCTCTTATAGAAACTCATGCAAATACTAGTAGAAATCTCTTATAGAAACTCATATAAACACACATAAGAGTACCCAGTGGCGGTTTAGGTGTCTATTTTTAACTTAACTAGAAGTCAACACGTGTTATATGTGTTAATAAAAAGGGAAAAGAAGGCAGTAATTCAGGTGATTTTCTGGCGAGGAAGAGTGTGCGCTCCAGTTTTATTGTTTTGAGAGTGAGTGTTTTGCAAACATATCTAACTGTATGATTTTTCTATATGATATGATTAAAATCTACATTAAAATTAAAAAGATTGAATAAGGTAAAAGTCAACTTTCTTACCGGAGGATAAGTTGGCATGTATACGACTTGTCGCGGTTGACCAAGAAGCATGTGCTGACCATACTGCAATTCATTTAGCATTACTTACCTCATTAAGATCAAGTTCCCAGAGAAGTCGAGCCAGTAAATAAAATAAAACAAAATAAAAATGAGTGGAACCACCAGCATACCTGTTGAGCATTCGGGTTAAAATATGTCTGCGGGGGTTGCAAAGGCGTTCCTTGTGGGCCATACATAACAGGCTGATGAGGGGGAAATGAGGGTCCCATCTATAAAGGTAATTTACACACAAAAAAAGAAAGAAAAAAAAGAGTAATTAATAGCAAGAAACCTAAACTTTATCATTCACGTAGATAGATATACTTATATCATTGTTAAGAGCTTACTCCAATGCCAACGGGCATGCCATGCATATGTGGGACTGGAGCTACATTAGCCGGGTAGTAGAAGGAACCATCGGATACTGGAGATGGAGCCCTTACTGGTGCCGGTGATGGAACAAAACTTTTAGCATTTGGATTGAGTCTAAATTCCTGGAAACATAATGAGAA
>LBNU01024792.1:24500-37154 GCA_014162995.1 Artemisia annua | reverse complement strand
CTAGTCAACTTATCCATGCTATAGTTCTCCCTGATCGGCAAAAAGTGAGCAGATTTCGTCAATCGGTCGACTATTACCCAAATAGCATCATATCCAGTAGAAGTCTTAGGTAGCTTGGTGATAAAATCCATCGTAATCCTCTCCCATTTCCATTCTGGGATCTCGGGTTGCTCTAGCAGACCAGACGGTTTCTGATGTTCGGCTTTTACCTTGGCACTTGTAAGACACTTACGGACATAATCGGCAATCTCAGCCTTCATATTGGGCCACCAATATAACTTCTTCACATCCTGATACATCTTATCAGATCCTGGGTGAATAGAATACTTGGACTTATGAGACTCAAGCAAAATCAAATCTCTCAGTCCTCCAAACAATGGCACCCAACTTCTTCCTTTATAACATAAAGTTCCATCCGATCGTTTCTCCAACTTCTTCTTCTCGATCATCCCATCAAGTTTCTCTCCCTTGAGATCTCCTTGTCCCACGACTTCCTCTTGGGCTTGTAAAATCTGGGCGGGTAGATTCGAATTGATCGTCAAAACTAAAGCTCGAACACGTAGTGGCTTTAACCGTTCCTTTCGGCTCAAGGCATCAGCCACGACGTTCGCTTTTCCCGGGTGATATCGAATCTCACAATAATAATCGCTCAACGTCTCTAACCATCATCGTTGTCGCATGTTCAACTCCTTCTGATCCAAAATATGCTGTAAACTCTTGTGGTCGGTATAGACAACACACTTCGTACCGTAAAGGTAGTGTCTCCACAACTTAAGTGCAAAAACCACGGCTCCTAATTCCAAATCATGAGTGGTATACTTCTCCTCATGAGTCTTAAGCTGTCGGGAAGCATAAGCCATAACCTTCCCTCGTTGCATCAAAACTGCTCCTAATCCTTGATACGAAGCATCACAATAAACCACAAAATCCTCCACTCCATCTGGCAAAGCCAATATCGGTGCACTACAAAGCTTCTGCTTCAAAATCTGAAATGCTTTCTCTTCTTCCTCCCCCCATTCATACTTCTTATCCTTGTGAGTCAACGCAGTCAACGGTTTGGATATCTTGGAGAATCCCTCGATGAATCTCCTGTAATACCCAGCCAATCCTAGAAATTGACGAATTTCTGTGGCATTAACAGGCGTTGCCCATTTCTCAATAGCCTCAATCTTAGCGGGATCCACATGTAATCCTTCACTATCAATCACATGACCCAAAAATTGTACCTTGCGAATCCAAAATTCGCACTTAGAGAACTTCGCGTACAACTGCTCGTCCTTGAGCAACTTGAGAATCGTCGCCAAATGTCGCTTATGTTCTTCCTCACTCTTGGAGTAAATCAAGATGTCGTCGATGAAGACTATCACGAACTTATCCAAATAAGGCTTGCATACTCGGTTCATGAGATCCATAAATACTGCAGGCGCGTTGGTCAAACCAAACGGCATAACTTGAAACTCATAATGACCATAACGGGTCCTGAACGCTGTCTTGGGAATATCCTCTTCCCGAACTCTGAGTTGGTGATAACCGGACCTCAAGTCTATCTTAGAGTAGTAACTCGATCCTTGTAACTGATCAAACAGATCATCAATCCTTGGTAACGGGTAGCGGTTCTTCACCGTCAACTTGTTCAACTCACGGTAATCAATACACATCCTGAACGATCCATCCTTCTTCTTCACAAACAATACCGGAGCTCCCCAGGGCGAAGAACTAGGTCGAATGAATCCTTTATCCAGCAATTCTTGTAATTGCTTGGACAATTCCTCCATCTCTGACGGTGCTAGTCGATACGGTGCGCGCGCAACAGGTGCGGCTCCTGGAACTAAATCGATGCGAAACTCCACTTGTCGAGCTGGCGGAAGTCCCGGCAAGTCTTCAGGAAATACTTCAGGAAAATCACGCACTACAGGAACATCCTTGAGTCGCTTCTCTCCCGACTCCTTCTTAGCCACATGTGCTACGAATGCGTGATATCCTTTCTCGATGTATTTCATGGTTTTGATACACGAAATGATATTCAGGCGAGTTCCACTCCTATCGCCTCGAACAATCAAAATCTCACCATTAAGAGGGATATGAACAACTCGTTCTCCACAAACAATACTCGCTTGATGCTTGGATAACCAATCCATCCCAATCACTACGTCGAAACTCCCAAGCTCAATCGGCATCAAATCAATACTAAACGGGTGGTCTAAAAGGTTAAGGGTACAGCCACGGATCACAGTACGGGTATCAACTATGTTACCATTAGCTAACTCAATGCTATAGCTGACACCTAATGGGGTTGGGGTAAGCCGGAGTAACGGCGCAATCTTAGAAGATACAAAACTCATATCGGCACCCGAATCAAACAAAATTCTAACACGAAGGTTGTTGAGAAGAAACGTACCAGTGACAACATTCGGATCTTGGTGTTGCTCTCCATTCCCCATCACATACACTCTACCTCGAGCATTTCCATTTCCTTGTCCAGCATTCTTCGGGCAATGGCTCCTATAGTGTCCACGCTCTCCACATCCAAAACAAGTAACCACAGGCTGAGCATTCGCTCCTGTTGCCACAACCTTGCTTTTACAAAACCTTGCAATATGACCAACTTTCTGACACTTCATACATCTCACAGCACACGGCCCAGTATGGTGCTGCTGACACTTGCCACAACGAGTTTGCTGCCCAGCATTCACTCCTCCTTGTGCTGGTGCGGCCACAAAAGCTTTAACAGTCTCTTGTCTCCTATTCTGTTGGTGGTGGTGATTGTTGTTACGGTACTGATTGTTGTTGTTGTTGCGGTAGTTGAAGTTGTTGTTCCTTCGGTTATCTTCCCATTTCCTCTTGTTGTCAAAGTGATTTCCTTTCTGAACAGCACCATGCTTAATCACTTGATCCATAAGGCGCTCAGCCATGCTAATAGTATCATCCAAAGTCTCAGCATTGTACGATGTCACATGTCCTTGGATACTTGCGGGTAATCCTCCAATGAACTTCTCAAGTAACTTCTCATTATCTGGCACCATGTGAGCACAAAATACTTTCAACTCCTGAAAACGACGCACATATGCAGCAAGATCATAACCCTTCACAGCCAAGTAGTAAAACTCGGTATCCAACTTCCTCAAATCGCTACGAGAACAATACTTCTTAACCATGGCCTTCTTGAAATCATCCCAGGAAGTACTAAAAGCATTCTCCATTCCTTTCTCTTGAGCATAGGCATTCCACCATGACAAGGCATGCTCCAACAATGTACCCGTTGCATACTTCACCCTATTGTTCTTAGTACAGTTGCTCCTTTGTAACACTGACTCCATCTTCTCAAACCATTGAGTCAATCCGACAGCTCCTTCAGTTCCTTTGAAGGTAGTAGGCTTACAATCCATGAACTCCTTAAAAGTGCAGAAATGGTTGTAGGGAACCACTTGAACTCCAGCCTGTCCAACATTCTGAGGAACACCTGCTTGCCCGGCAAGCGCTGCTGCAATCCCTTCATCAATCATCTGCTGAATGGCAGCTGGGGTCATCTTCCTAGGAGGTGTAATTCTATTAATCAATACAATCACAACCTTTGTAAGTATTTAATCAATGTGTCAGAATCATAGCGCAAAATAAACAACACCACAAAAAGAAAAGACATAACATTGCATAAGTCAACATCAATAACAGTACATCACCATAATACATCATAGATTTCATACTTGACATTGGTCTTACAAGATATGCAAAACAAGTACAAGTTTCCAACAAAATCTATTAATTGAACTATTCAGTCTACACGTATTAGGTAAACTACTATCAAAGATACTAACAACTATGAATGACCAATCACTGCCCTCTTGAACGATCTCCATACACAGCCATCACGTCAACACTGTCGCTAAACCTGAAGCTAGCCATCCTGTCGTAGTACATCTGCCACTGCATAGCATGAAGCTCATCCCATAATGACTGAATGCTATTATAGTGTCGATTGCTGTCTATATCAAGGAACACCTCTCTCATAGTCAACTGCTCCACCATCTTACTCATCTCTATCATCCTCCCATCTAGCAAATCCAAACGCTCCTGCAACTTAGCATCTGACTCCTCGGCTGGACCTAGCCTAGCTGCATGCCTATGCAATCCAACATGCATCTTATCCACAGCCTTCTCCCCGTCTATCATCTCCTTAATCAAATCCACAACCTCAGGCGGTCGATAGCACGTTCTCCTAGCCAACGATACGTAACGACCCTGACACCTAGTGAGATCATGTCTCAATCGGCTCAACTCATCACTGACCTCTGACTGAGTAACACGAGCAGCTGTCGAAGACTCACCAATCTCATACGTCGTCGGAACCTCAGTCTCAAGCGCATATCCTAATGCCTCAGACGTATCCGACTCGTAAGTCACATCCGAAATCACAGGCGAAGGTGGCATGGGAGGAACATCCTGATCCTCATCCATAAACTCCTCATCATCATCCTCCTCGTCATCATCACTATCATCCTCATCATCATCATCAATACCAACATCATCCTCTAAACCTACCTCATCGTCCAAACCAACATCATCCTCTAAACCTACCTCATCGTCCAAACCAACATCAACATCTAACTCAATCTCGTCTCCTAATAGCAATGGGTCAACAACTGGTGGGACTGGGACAGACATTATACTCTACAAGAGCATAAGGAAGGTATAAAAACACTAGCCAAATTTTCGCGGAAAACATTTTATAAGCCAAAGCATAATAGTGGAGAAGTTCCAAACCAAATCATAATATCAAAGCATGTATATATAAAGTTTAAATAAATACCAGGGCGCGAAGTGGCATGAAGAGCTGGCGGCTTTCTGTCTCAAAACATTTTGACTCCAGGAAAAAGTTTATAGTCGAGTGCGAGCTCGTTCTCTATAAACGTTGGCTCTGATACCATTCTGTAACACCCCCAACTCAAATACGGCAGCTATCATGCTGGGGGTATTACGCAAATAGAAACCAGGCACATTTATAGCTAACGACCACAACACGGGACGTTTATAAATGTTGCAAAACATATCATTCGAATTACAAACCATTTAGAGTACAAGGACTCTTAAGTCAAAGTAGCAGCGGAAAAAGTAAATAGAGTTTGCAGCGGAAAATAAACAAAGTTTAGCAGCGGAAGTAACAAAAGACACAAAAGGTTTTACGAATGACATGCAAATAAAGATAGAAAGATAGTAAAGCTGCCTTGACAGAAATGCCTCTTCAGCCTTAGCCACTCCACCATGCCCCAAGTATCAAGCTTCAAAGCTAATTATTAATATCATTAGTACCTGAAACACATGCTTAAAAAGTCAACACAAAGGTTGAGTGTAATCCATAGGTTTAAATAATAAGGTTGAGCACAAGGTTTTAATCATAAGATATGAGCAACATATGCAAATATCGGGTAATCAAGGTAACAACCAATGTATAGAGGCATCCCTGTGCATATAACATTGTTGATGATGCTAAGCTCATGACACGCAAAACGTTAACCAACAATCATAGTATCAATATAACCGCGGAATTTCATAATATAATAGTGCCCCCAAGGCCGAGTACTTGCCAATTACCCGGCAAAATCGAATATAGTACACCACAATTTGCCTATCCAGCAAAAGGAGTGGGAGGGTCAATTCCTATAGGCCTATATCCCTATATTCGCGCTCACTCGCAAGTGATTAATGGTTCATGATCTGAGGGTCTTGCAATGGCAAGGTAAAGCTACTTAGCACATCGTCAGGAAAGCATACCAATCAGGAAAAGCATACCAAAAATACTTGTGCTCAGAAAACATTTAAAGCATGTATCTCACCCCATGGGTTTATAAACATTTAAAAGATAAAAAGCGGGGCTATGAATCACACCTTAACAATAGCAGGAAACGAGATATACCAACCAATCAAATAATGCGTCACAGCAAATAATCCTCAGCACAACCTAAGCAATATCAATATCATAACTCAGCATTGGTACTCGAATACTTCATTAAACAATGCTTGAATAAAGTTTTATAAAATACAATGGCATTTGAAAGAAAATAGTTTTCAAAGAAAAGTCTCGTGTGGAAGAAAGATAGAAAAAGAATAAGTCGGCGAAAAGACAAAATACGCAAGGAAGACGAATGAACACTCGAAGAAAGTCGTCGAAAGGAAATGGAAAGAAGAAGAAATGAGAATAAAGACACACTCAAATAATAACAAATCGCTAATAACAAGTCTCGGTTTTACCCGTTTTCCCAAAATAACGTTGAAATAAAAAGGGTTTTGAAATAAATATTAGTTAGTAAAATAGTTTGAAGATTATAAAGAATTTTACAAAATTTCGGCATGACCTGCCCGTTTATAGAACATTTCCCGAGTCAACGACTCTTTATATTTAAACAACGTTTAACATTTTATAAATAATAATAGGATTGGATATATCATTCACGTAGTCCATTAGTTGTTTAGGTTTATCGACCATTTTGTATTGCTCGGGTTCCAAGTACGTTAAGATCTTTAAGGGCCTAACGTACCCTACCGTCTCGTGTACTAAAGGGTCCATAAGTCCAAATAACCATAGCCGCAAATCCAATACGTCCAATTCAAGCTCACAATATAACATCACAATGATAATAACACGGAAACCAAGTCCAATGTCCAAATCATCTCAACTATGTCAAATGTATTTTAGGTTCCATAATTTTTTTATTAACCGTTTTATTTATTTACCGTTTCTAACTAAATAATAATAATAATAATAATCCCGAGACTAGTAACCAAATCCCGAATATAATCCCGACAAACAACAATAACAACTCTAAAAATCAGCCCAATTCAAATAAAATAAACCCGAAACTAAACCAAATCCCAAACCGAGCCTCAATACCATTCGGCACAACCAAACAACCAAATCCGAATCCCAACCTATTCGGCCATAACCAAACTCAACCAATTTAATCCAAATCCATCCAAACACTACCTAATCTAATCCAAACGAATAACAACAACAATATACATCACCACCCACCACCACTCGAGCCTCGGTGGTGGTGGTGGTCGGCTGTCGAGCACCCAACAAACCAAACGGACCCTATTTTATTACTAGCCCAAAACCACTTACAACCCCACACCACCCTTTAGTCTAACCCACTAATAACCCCAACACTAAATAACCTTGGCCCAACACACCTTCCCTGGCCCATTTNACAACAACAAGAAAAATCTAAACCCTCACCGAGTCAACCGAGTTGACTCGGTGACTCAAACTGAGTCGCGGCCAAACGGGGTCAAGAAAAAGATCCACACAAGTTTTTATCATTAATCATTTAATAAAAACATTTTTATAACAGATTTAATAAAAAAATTTCGGATTTATTAAAAATAAAAATTAGGGTTTGTAAAATAAAAGAAAATAAAAGAAAAGGAGGCGAGTGGGGTGGCTATACCGTCGGTAGAGGTGAAAGGAGGTGGTGGCAGCGTTCGGTGGTGGTTGGTGACAGCGGAGGTGGCGCGTGGAGGTGATTCGAGGGGGTTACGAGGGGTGTGGGTAATACGGGTGTGACGGGGATGTCCCGATCTACAATTTGGTGTAAGGGGTGTAATTGGTGGTGGTCGGAAAATATTCCGGTGGCCGGATTTTGGATTCCGGTGGGGGGTGTGGGTCGCCGGCGAGAGAGAAGAGAGAGAGAAAAGAGAGAGAATGTGAGGTGTGTGTGTGTTTTTAGTGAGATGAAAATGAGATATTAATAAAAATAGGGTATTTATATTAATAAGTATAGGGTAGGTTTGTAAATATTTAAAGTGTTGGGTATGTTTTGTAAATAAACTCAAGGGACCATCTTTGCCNCCGGATATGATGTCTTTTGATGATCTGTACAACAAGCTTAAAACTCTTGAGCCAGATGTCAGAAGTCCCATTAGTTCTTCCACTCCCACTTACTTAGCTTTTGTAAGCTCCACCTCCAATATGATGACTCATACTTCAAGCCCAATTTCCTCAGCTTCATCTTCATACACCACCACTAAATCCAATACTCAACCACAGTCCAATAGTGTATTGGAAGATGTACTTCACTCCTTTGTTGCTGGCTATGAAACTCAGCAATAACTAGCTTATGAGGACTTTGAACAGGTGGATCTGTTGGATATGGAAGAAATGAACTTGAAGTGGCAGGTGGCTATGCTCTCATTGAACATCAAGAGGTTTGAGAACAAGTCTGGGAGAAAGTTTCGTTTCAATGACAGAAGAAAGATCAAGTGCTATACTTGTGGACAGATGGGACACTTCTCAAGAGAGTGCAAGGATAGGAAGACTACTGATGAGGTTAGGTATTCTACCTATCAGCAGAATCAAGGGGAGGTTGGAACTTCCAAAGCTGGACCTTCCAAAGCTTTGGTGACTATGGATGATCATATTGACTGGAAGACTCATGAACATAGTGATGGTGAAGCTGATCGGAGTGGATTACTGGCCAGCTGTGATATAGAAGATCATCATGATCAAGTTGCCTTTATGGGCATCTCACAGGTACATAATTGTGTTTTTGGTTGTAGTGTAAAATATAATGAGCTTAAGGTATCTTATGATGAACTGAAACCAAAATATAATGAATGTTATAAAGAACTTGAGGCTTACAAAAATGGTTTAAGAACTTTAGAAAAACAAAAAATTTGGTTTCAAAAGAATCAGGTTACTTATGAAGAGAAAATAGGAGTGTTAGAGAGAGATTTAAAATGTGCACAAGATGAGTTGACATACACTAAGAAAGTAAATGCTAAAGTAGAATCTGAAAACCAAGTACTAAAAGAGAAGCTAGATAAGGAAATAGCTACACATAAACAATGGTTAATATCAGGTGATAATTTAGCTAGTTGTCTATATAGTAGTCAAGCTGTAAACTCTGGAATAAGTTTAGGTTTTAAAAAATAAGTTGGTTTAGAAGCTAGGAATGACCTTGGTAGAACAACACCAGCAGGATTAGCTAATTATGTTAAAGAAGGTAAATTACATGTTGTGCCTGGACCTATTAGAAGAGAACACATGCCCACTGACCTCTCCATTAATGTAGACTTTGATGGATCACACCATCTTTATGGCAAAAAGTCAAGTGACTTGCCATACCCTATTTCTAATTCTGCTTACTTTGTCTCTTGCTCTACCAGTGACAAGTCTTCTGACCAAGGGTCTACTGCCTATACCAGTTGTGATTCAAGTGAAAAGTCAGACTTTCCCAAGACCTCACCCAAGCCTTCACCCAAGTCTCAATACAAGCCTGTTAGAGTTGCTGCTAATGAATCAAATTCAAAGACAGTTTCCTCTGAAGACTTGTTATTTAATTCTTTGCAAAACAATGCTTTTAATTATGTCAAAAACAATTCTGTCAATGTTTGTGGTTTGAATGCTTTTAATGGAACATCTTTCACTTTGAATAAATCTTCTAAAAAGAAGAAATGTATTGTTTGTGGAAGTAAATTTCATTTGATTAAGGAATATAATTTTCATGAGCAAAGAATGGGTGTATGTGCTAGTCAGAAGAAACCTAGACCAATGTGGAGAAATGTCAATGACATACCATCTTATGTTCCACAAGCAACATGTAAAGCCAGCAGATACAATTATGCGGATACACGTTTTCCATTTGTTTGGAGAAGATCTGTTGCTAGTCCATATGTGGGACCAACTAGTTCTAATTTTCAGAATGGTTATTGGCCTGGATGTTTTGACTCAATGTATGTGGGCAGGGGATATTGGGATACTGCTATGAAGCCCTCAGCAGGTTGTTCTTGGATTAACAACGGACCTAAATATAACAGAAGGTCCAAGAACAATGGTGGATCTTATACATCTACATGGCCTAATTCTCATGATCCACAAGGCAGGCTCAAGTCAGTGATGACTTGACTCTCCAAAGTGTACTTATATTTTGTTTATATTTTTTGTTGTTGTAGGATCATCCTCTAAAGAGTAAAGATGTTGGCATAGTAGATAGTGGTTGTTCCAGGAGCATGTCAGGAAACAAAGAAAAGATGATTAATTTTGTACCCATAGAAGGAGGAGGCAATGTGACTTTTGGTGGAGGAGATGGTAGAATCACAGGAAAAGGAACTATTAGAACACCAAAGTTGGATTTTGAGAATGTGTATTATGTAAAGGAACTGCAACACTTCAACTTGTTCTCAGTATCACAAATTTGTGACACAAAGACCAAAGTATTCTTCTCTGAGGATGAATGTCTTGTGCTCTCTAAAGACTTCAAACTTCCAGAAGATACTTCAATTCTGCTAAGAGTTGCCAGAAACAACAATTTATACACATTCAACATGAATGATGTTCAACCTGAAGGTGATCTAACATGTTTGGTAGCTAAAGCATCCCTGGATGAATCTATAAAATGGCACAGAAGGATGGCTCATGTAAATTTCAAGACCATTAACAAGCTTTCTAAACTTGGTCTAGTTCAAGGACTTCCTTTCAAAGTTTTCACCAATGAGCACAACTGTGTTGCCTGCAACAAAGGGAAGCAACACAGAGCCTCATACAAAGTCATTTCAGCTGTTAGCACTATCTCAGAACCTCTTCAGTTACTGCATATGGATCTCTTTGGTCCAACACATGTCAGAAGTATTGATCATAAGTACTTCTGCTTGGTAATCACTGATGACTATAGCCGGTTTTGTAGGATATTCTTTCTGAAAACTAAAGATGAAATATCTCATATTTTAAAAGAATTTGTAACCCTTGTTGAAAACCAGCTAAACAAAAAGGTTAAAGGCATTAGGTGTGATAATGGGATAGAGTTCAAAAAGCTGTTTTAATAGAACTATGTAAGTCTAAAGGGATACAAAGGGACTATAGCAATCCAAGAACCCCACAACAAAATGGGGTTGCTGAAAGAAAGAATAAGACCTTAATAGAGGAAGCAAGATCAATGCTTGTAGACTCTAAGTTACCCACAATGTTATGGACTGAAGCAGTAAGCACTGCTTGTTATGTTTTGAACACGGTATCCATCACTAGACCTCATTTCAAGACACCTTATGAACTTCTCACTGGGAAAGTTCCTAATATTCATTACCTCAAACCTTTTGGATGTCAAGTGACCATTTTGAACACTAGTGATCCATTTGGGAAATTTGATGGAAAAGCTGATGAGGGGTACATTGTGGGATACTCAGCTCATAGTAAGGCATATAGGGTACATAATCTAAATGCTTAAAGGATATAGGAGACTCTTAACCTGAGATATCTAGAAGAAAAGCCTAATGTTCTGGGTCAAGGTCATGCTTGGTATTTTGACCTGGATTACTTAACAGATTATTTGGGTTATACTAGATTTGTTGCTAACCAATCTACAGGTACACAAGAATCTCCCTTTAACAATGAAGGTGTCCTGGATGATGACTCAGAAGATGAGTCTGAGCTTGATGACCAAACCATTGTTGTACCTTCATTTCCTCCTAACCAGTATGCAGGTAATGGTGCAAAAAATTCTCCTGATAAGAATGAAGAAGAGTCACAATATGCAGAGGATCTTGCTAGACTCAAGAAGCAAGAGCATGCAGCCACTCAAGAAGCTGAGAGGCTTGGTTATAAGTTTGCAAATGATGCTGAAGCACTCCTTAGATAATTCATACAAGCAGTCAGTGGAAACCAGGATTCTGCTGACAGTTCTACTGACAGTTCACCTGTTTCTCCTGACATCACCAAATCTGCTGACAATCCTGCTGCATATACTCCCATTTCTACCAGGGTGTCCACAGAATTTGGAGAACCATATACATGATTTCCAAGTCCTTCAGATCTTGGTAATCACCAACCCAAAGCTGGCATCTTCACCTCATCTTCCTATGACAGTGTTTTTGAACCAACAGTGACCAATCTTGACACCACAATTGATGTCAACCCCAATGCAACAAAAAGGATCAACATTCTACATCCACAGGAAAATATTATTGGCGATCCTCAAGACCCTGTTAGAACTAGAAGCACAGTGAAACAGACTAAGTATGGAGAACTTGCTTTTATTTCATATGTCTCAAATCAGCAAAGAGACAATCACACAGACTTTCAACATTGTCGGTTTGCTTGTTTTCTCTCTCAAATGGAACCAACCAGTGTCCCACAAGCTCTTGCAGATTCAAGTTGGCTTGAAGCAATGCAAGAGGAACTGCTACAATTCTAGAATCAGCAAGTTTGGATATTGGTTCCTCTACCAGATGGTATGCAATTGGGACAAAATGGATTTTGAAGAATAAAAGGGATGCAAGGGGTATAGTGGTCAAAAACAAAGCAAGGCTGGTAGCTCAGGGGTTCAGGCAAGAAGAAGGGATAGATTATGATGAGGTTTTTGCACTAGTTGCTAGAGTTGAGGCCATTAGGATTTTCTTGGCCTATGCATCTTATATGGACTTTATGGTTAATCATATGGATGTGAAATGTGCATTTTTATAAGGTGAGATTGAAGAAGAAGTCTATGTCACTCAACCCAAAGGTTTTGAAGATCCAGATCATCCTAATTATGTTTATAAAGTTGTCAAAGCTCTTTATGGCCTACATCAGGCACCAAGAGCTTGGTATGCTAGGCTCTCAGCATTTCTGCTGAAGCATGGATACAGAAGGGGTGCCATTGACAAAACACTCTTCCTAAAGAAGAATTC
>LBNU01024792.1:1714-18639 GCA_014162995.1 Artemisia annua | reverse complement strand
GCTGAAATTGTGGTTTTGAAAGGAAAGGTTCAGGAGTTAGAAGCACAACTTGGGCAGAAAAGGAAAAGAAAGTTTGTGATTGCCTCTGATGAAGAACAAGAGGAGAGACAAATGGATCCTCTTGGGTTCTTCGTTGAAGTGGCTCAACAGGCTAATATTTATTCTCCTAAAGCTGTTGAATCTTCAAAGCAAAATGAGACTGTTCAGTTTAAAAGAAAAAAGAGGAGACATTATTTGAGCAAGGTGTCACATGTTTGTGATGCTCCCAAGAAAAATGCTGATGAGTCTCTTGATGTTGAGCATGTTGCTGTTGAGGCTCACACATCAGTGGAAACTCTTTTTACTGCTGATGAAAAACATATGGCTTCATCGAGAACTGATCCATCTATTCCAACACAAACATCTCATGAAGATACTGATACAAGAAGATCTGCTGATGCTTCTATTGCTACAGGTGTTCAAGATTTACCTGCTGATTCTCTGGAGGAGTTAGTAATTTGTGATGATGATCCTGTCTCAGCAGCTGACAAACTTGAGCAAGAAAAGATTTAGAAGGAATGTGCAGACAAGAAGGAGAGTGTAGATTTGGCTAAGGAATTAAAAACCAAGTTTGATTCAGAATTTCAATCTGCTGAAAGCACATATGTCTCTACTCTGCCTGTTGTAAGGCAAAGAGAATTAGATGCTAATGTTGCTGCTAAAGTATATGCTAATGTTCCACTGGTTCCTTCATCAGTAGAAACACATGAGTTAGCAGATGTCTCTGCTACTGAACCTTCTTCTCATCATTCTTCTATATATATTCCTGGTAGTAGGGCTAAAAGGATGGCAAGGATGAAAGTCTCATCTTCTTCAGTGTATAGGGAAGTGGATCTAGATGCTACTGAATCTTCATTTATTAAAGAAGGATCTCCTGATGATTGGTTAGAGGGTATTAGAGATTTGTTGGTTAACTGGGAACTGTCTTCTAATGGACAGATTAATACCATTTATAGGCTTGATGGAACATCTCTATCTTTTACCTTTCTACAAGAAATTTTGCATCTAGTGGATCATCAAGACTTGCTGACTCTCTATGATTTGGTTATGAAGTATTATACTTCTCATACTTCTACATTTGCTGGATTCTATCTTTTGGGTGATCTTATGGTACTTATGGATTCTACTTCTCCTAATGGTACTGGTTATGCAGTCTGGAAGAATAATCGTAGATGGAAAGTCTTAAGTTGGAAATTTTACCCTCTTCCTTATGTTCATGTCTTGGAGACTACCACTAGTATAAGGGTAATAATGTTCATTGATAAGGATTATCCTCTATCTGTGCCTTTAATGGAGAAGATGCTTTTACACAAGTTGGAAATACCTCCTGGTCTAGTTGGGAATGCTAGATTGTTTGCTGAATCTTTGATTAGGTTGTTCAAGAGCAGGATCAGGGTAGCCAGAGCTGTTTGATGGTATTTTGTTGTATCTTTGTTTTGTTTTTCTTATTATTAGTAATAAAAAAAATAAATAAAAAAAAAAAACTAACTTTGTTGTACATTTGTTTTATGGTAATCAACTTACCATGATGTTGACTATTACATCAAAAAGTTGGCTAGTCCAAAGGGTACAGCTTTGGTAAAGACATGTCAAATCTGTTGATAGCTGTAATAGTTTGCTCAAAACTATTGGGTACTCAACTCACCCATGCTTCACAGCTGAGAGTTGAATGGTTTTCAATTGACCATGGATTTTTCCTTTTGGATTCCAAATAATTGGCTAGCCCACAGGTGTATGGCTTGTGGTAAAGGCAGTGGAAAACCATATTTGGTATTCAATTTCCAAAGTGATTTTCTCACTAAAACAATTGACTAGTCCTGAGCAAACGGCTACAGGTAAAGACAACTCAAATCCGTTTATAGTTGATGATTTACTAAAAAATCATATGGTTATCAGTGTACCATAGTTCTTCTTTGAATTAAAACATTTGGCTACTCCAGTAGTAATGGCTATTGGTAAAGAGACATCAAATCCATTATTTTCAATGCTTCTAGCTCCTATCATCTATTACAAAAGTTGAAGACAAAGATGAAAAGGATGGATTGATGAAAACGATGATGATGCTCAAGAACCTATGTTTGGTCCCTGGCAACATCATACCACTTATATTTGGTCTCTGGCAACATCACAGAACCTTCTACTCCATCTTTACCTTTCCCATCACCTCTGTCTTCTTGCCTTTTCCCTTGCGTCCATGGTATGAAGCACCAGATCCTGGAGCAGGAAGACCAATCACTACTTCCCGTGATTTTGGAAGTGGAGGGTTAGACTTCCTTGACCATGGTGAAGAAGAGGGTTGTAAAGATGGATTGGCCCTTCTGGTCCTTGTTCGAGAGCAAGAAGAAGCCATTTGGATGGACGAAGCAGAGGGTGGTAACTGAGTTCTTTTGGGAGTAGGAGGAGGAATGAAAGATGGGTCTTCATCCTCAGAAGATTCCTCATCAGAGGTTAAATGGAAAGGAGCATTGAGGTCATGCCTCTTTTTGCGAGCCTCTTCTTTGGTTTGCCATGGTTTCTCAGGGCAACCAGGTGGATAATAATTACCCCACCCATGCTTTCAGAAGATGATGATGAATCAGAAGAGATCTCAATAGGATTCATATTTGGAGAGTTTTTGGTGGATAATTGTGAGGTTATTGAGAAATTAGGGTTTGATGATAATTGGGGGTAATTGATAACTATATCAAGTGATTTGGGGATATTTTATAGGCAAAGTCAAGGATTGATGGTAATTAATGCGAGTTCGGTGGCACAGTAAAACTCAAGATATTTACTTACGATATTTTTACACTTGGTGCTGAAATTGTGGTTTTGAAAGGAAAGGTTCAGGAGTTAGAAGCACAACTTGGGCAGAAAAGGAAAAGAAAGTTTGTGATTGCCTCTGATGAAGAACAAGAGGAGAGACAAATGGATCCTCTTGGGTTCTTCGCTGAAGTGGCTCAACAGGCTAATATTCTTCTCCTAAAGCTGTTGAATCTTCAAAGCAAAAGGAGACTACTCAGTTTAAAAGAAAAAAGATGAGACATTATTTGAGCAAAGTGTCACATGTTGGTGATGCTCCCAAGAAAAATGCTGATGAGTCTCTTGATGCTGAGCATGTTGCTGTTGAGGCTCACACATCAGTGGAAACTCTTTTTACTGCTGATGAAAAACATATGGCTTCATCGAGCACTGATCCATCTATTCCAACACAAACATCTCATGAAGACACTGATACAAGAAGATCTGCTGATGCTTCTATTGCTACAGGTGTTCAAGATTTACCTGCTGATTCTCTGGAGGAGTTAGTAATTTGTGATGATGATCCTGTCTCAGCAGCTGACAAACTTGAGCAAGAAAAGATTTAGAAGGAATGTGCAGACAAGAAGGAGAGTGTAGATTTGGCTAAGGAATTAAAAACCAAGTTTGATTCAGAATTTCAATCTGCTGAAAGCACATATGTTCTGCCTGTTGCAAGGCAAAGAGAATTGGATGCTAATGTTGCTGCTAAAGTATCTGCTGATGTTCCACTGGTTCCTTCATCAGTAGAAACACATGAGTCACCAGATGTCTCTGCTACTGAACCTTCTTCTCATCATTCTTCTATATATATTCCTGGTAGAAGGGCTAAAAGGATGGCAAGGATGAAAGTCTCATCTTCTTCAGTGCATAGGGAAGTGGATCAAGATGCTGTTGAATCTTCATTTATTAAAGAAGGATCTCCTGATGATTGGTTAGAGGGTATTAGAGATGTGTTGGTTAACTGGGAACTGTCTTCTAATGGACAGATTAATACCATTTATAGGCTTGATGGAACATCTCTATCTTTTACCTTTCTACAAGAAATTTTGCATCTAGTGGATCATCAAGACTTGCTGACTCTCTATGATTTGGTTATGAAGTATAATACTTCTCATACTTCTACATTTGCTGGATTATATCTTTTGGGTGATCTTAGGGTACTTATGGATTCTACTTCTCCTAATGGTACTGGTTATGCAGTCTGGAAGAATAATCATAGATGGAAAGTCTTAAGATGGAAATTTTACCCTCTTCCTTATGTTCATGTCTTGGAGACTACCATTGGTATAAGGGTAATAATGTTCATTGATAAGGATTATCCTCTATCTGTGCCTTTAATGGAGAAGATGCTTTTACACAAGTTGGAAATACCTCCTGGTCCGGTTGGGAATGCTAGATTGTTTGTTGAATCTTTGATTAGGTTGTTCAAGAGCAGGATCAGGGTAGCCAGAGCTGTTTGATGGTATTTTGTTATATCTTTGTTTTGTTTTCTTATTTTTAGTTAAAAAAAAATAAAAAAAAACCTTAACTTTGTTGTACATTTGTTTTATGGTTATCAGCTTACCACGATGTTGACTATTCCATCAAAAAGTTGGCTAGTCCAAAGGGTACAGCTTTGGTAAAGACATGTCAAATCTGTTGATAGCTGTAATAGTTTGCTCAAAACTATTGGGTACTCAACTCACCCATGCTTCACAGCTGAGAGTTGAATGGTTTTCAATTGACCATGGTTTTTTCCTTTTGGATTCCAAATAATTGGCTAACCCACAGGTGTATGGCTTGTGGTAAAGGCAGTGGAAAACCATATTTAGTATTCAATTTCCAAAGCGATTTTCTCACTAAAACAATTGACTAGTCCTGAGCAAACGGCTACAGGTAAAGACAACTCAAATCCGTTTATAGTTGATGATTTACTAAAAAATCATATGGTTATCAGTGTACCATAGTTCTTCTTTGAATTAAAACATTTGGCTACTTCAGTAGTAATGGCTATTGGTAAAGAGACATCAAATCCATTATTTTCAATGATTCACCTCTCAAAGGAGTTAACACACCTGGATGTGATGAGAATAGTATGAAACTACTATGTTTTGATGTACATTTTGTCATTTGTTGCTGCAAAGATCTGCTACTTAAAGTTTGCCATTTATAGTGAAGTGGTGGGTTTGATTCTTTGCTGCTGATGTTTGAAGTCAATCCTCTTATTCTGAAGTATTAAAGTTCTATCAAGAATCTTGAACTTAACCGTGTCAAATTCAAGATTAGGGGAGGATTGTTGGGAATTCTGCTAAGAGAGAATTCTACTGAAGGATACTGCTGATGGAATCTGCTGAAGAAGTGTTTCTGCGGAAGTATAGTTTTCACATATTGTGTTTCTGCGGATATAGATAAACCGCGTATTTTCTAATTCAGTTAGGATATGCATGCGCTTTATTAGGATATTATAATGCATATCTTCTATAGTTTATAGAATATACGTTCGTGTGAAACAGTTTAGGTTTAGGGTTCCTTGTCTATAAAAGGAACACATTATTATATTCTAGGTACGAGTTGAAAAAACAAGTTTTTAGTTTTTATAAAAGATCCATAGAGGATCAAAGAGTTCTTAGTATTTTGTGTTCTTACTTGTGTTTGTTTCCTTTCTATTAGTGTGTTTGTGATTACATAAATATTGCTAACGATTCATGAGTGCTCAAAGATCTATCAAGGTCTTTATTTCAACAACTTGAGACAGAGTCCTGGAGCGCTGCCCGCGCGCCTCGGTAATTTTTTCCCAAGTTTGGGTGTTGGCCTATAAATACCCCCTGCCTCTTGTATTCCTCACCCCTTGCCATTATTCTTTCTCTCTATATTCTTTCTCTCTAATCTCTCTAATTCTCTCTTGTGTTCTTAGTTAAACACTAACATTCTTTGAAAGAACACATCTCCTTGCAAGGGAAGAATCACAAGAACTTAATCCACTCTTGTGATTGTGTCGAGGGTCTTCTTATCTATACCCTTTCTATTACAATCGAGTCTTTAGGTTAGGTAAGGGCTTGGTTGAATAAACACTTATTCATTCATTCAATTGTTTGTAAGGGAAGTCTTGTGTCTTGGTGACCAAGCCTAGATCATTGGGGATCTAGTTGGGATTTGATACTTCCGGATGGAAGTTTTGGTTGTGGTCTTGGTGACCAAAGGTTAAGTCGAATCACGAGATTCTTTAGNTGGTTGAATAAACACTTATTCATTCATTCAATTGTTTGTAAGGGAAGTCTTGTGTCTTGGTGACCAAGCCTAGATCATTGGGGATCTAGTTGGGATTTGATACTTCCGGATGGAAGTTTTGGTTGTGGTCTTGGTGACCAAAGGTTAAGTCGAATCACGAGATTCTTTAGGGTGGTTTCCGAGGGCGGAATACCGTGGGAGTAACTCCTTCTTTATGAGCATCAATATTGTTGAATATTGGTGGAGTGAATTGTAACGGTTTATAGTCCACCGAAAGGATTATACTAGTTGAATAGTATCGTGTCGTGGATTCGCAACTGGATGTACGGATGGTCTAAACCCCCCATCCGGAACCATTATATATCATGGTGTCTTTTAATCGCTTTATATACTTTGGATTGTGCTTGTGATAGTGGTAGTTCTCTTCTAGACCACCTGGTGTTCTTTTAGGCTTAAAGTTTTTAAACGTTCTAAAAGCCGAAGAAACCGTATTCACCCCCTCTACGGTTCTACATAGCTCTTAATGATCCAAACACCTTCCAGGCAGAAGATTGTGATGCTTTCGACTCAGACGTTGATGATGAACTCACTGCACAAACCATCTTCATGGCCAATTTGTCATTTGCAGTCTCATCACCTCAACAATCTGGTCCCTCCAATTCATCCATCATATCTGAGGTACTAAGGTTATATGATACATGCAAAAGGAATGATGAACTGAAGATTCTCACCGAAATAAATCAGACTAATGTTGCTGAGTCAGATGATGTTGAATTGGAAACAAAGAATCTAATGTATCTAGTGGAGCATCTTTAGATGTATGTGATGATAATGTGATGCATGAGCAAAGGATTCCTAACGAAGTACAACAAACAAACTTTGTGGAATAAGATACTGCTGATATGGGAAATAACAATGTTATCCCATATGAACAATATGTAAGAGACAACGTCGAGTCTTTTGTACCAAGTGATGCATCCTTTATTGATAATAATGTGTGTGAATTGGATGAATACACTGTTGTTGTACCCGATGACACTTTGACCACTTTAATATTCTTAAAGATCAGGTGACTATTGATTCGTGCAGAATGCGCGTATCAAATATAAATATAAGGTAGACGTGAGTGGAATTTACTAATTAACCTTTAGGAAAAGGTTAACTCGCAAAAACTCGTGAATACAATATATATAAGTGATACCAGGCAAGTGACTACCCGGGTCGTGTCCCAAAAAGGTGTGAATTGACGAGATCGATTAAGATTTGAGATTAAAATGCTTGTAATGATGATTTGCGAGAGTTATTTGGAATTGTATTACGTTAAAGTTACGGGAATTAATAATTAACGAACGAAAATTAAAGTAACGCAACCTAAAAGGGAACAAAAGCAATGGAATACTAGGGGAATCCTAAATCTACCTAAAATACTACGGGAAACATATTAGGGGAGACGGGAAATCCTAAAACGCAATTTAAAACAAATACGTGACGTTTATTAAAAATAAACGTCAACGCGCAATATAAAAAGTGAATTTTAAGTTACAAAAGTCCTATGGGTATGAAAACAATTTTCTTACGCACTAAATGACAAAAGAAAATTTTAGAAAAAAGAAAATTAAAAAGTTAATAAAAATTCTATTTAATATGATTTAAAAACTATTTATCACTAATTAATTCAAAATAAATACTAAAACTATTCTAATAAATCTTAAACTTTTTTAACAAATACTTGAACTAAGCACTGATTTATGAAAAATCCTAGGAGGGGGGGGGGGGCACAGTGTAAAAATAAGCAGCAAATAAGCTAAATAAGCTGAAAAGGCCTATTTAGGAAAATAGACAAAAAAGGTTAATAGGATTAAATATGTATAACTAAACGAAAAAGACCCAAGGGCGCAGTTGGTTGTGTGTTGTGTGTGGTGGTGTCTGTTGTGTGCAAGAGGTACTGAGTTCGATTCCTACTAAACCTATTTTTTTGCAATTATTTTTTTTTTTTCTTTTTGCAAAATGTTTTAACAACTTGACTAACCGACTTTTGAAAAACAATATTCACTAAAAAGCTTTCAATAAGCTTATGCGAGCTTCTAAATCCAACAGTGGTGAGTTTTGAGCCTAAGTGAGTTTTGAGCAAACTAAAAGCTAACCAATTAAGCAAATAAGCCGCTTCCAAGGAACAAATTAACAAGCTCAGCCTCAAACTCATGCATAACAACAACATACAACAACAACTAACAAGCAAGGAGGATCAAACAGAGATGAAATCAAACAAGCTCATTTGGTTGCTGGTGCACGCTGATGCACATCAGCAATGGGTTTAAAATGGCAACAAAGGGGGGCTAAAACAAGCACTTAAATGAACAGTTAGAGGCAAACAAAATACAAACCTAACAATACAGTCCTATAGGCTTCTCAAAAATCCAAAAATCAAGGAATAAGCTCAAGAATTGAACAAGTTATGGGACCTGGAAAACGGGTCAGAATGGGGTTTTAATGGTGCAGGGCATACAAATGCCCAAATAGGCCACTTTAGGTGCAACTTTACCCAAGAAAATGATTTCCCAATCCAAATTTTCTTTTTTGATCTTGAGAAACAGGCAACCCAAGATTACAAAACAACAAATACTACTGATTTCTAAGCCAAGATAAACCCTACAAGTGATCTACAATGTTGTCCCATTTTCCAGATTTGAAACTTTTGACTTTTGAAATTTATGAACAAGTTGACCAATGTGAGTTTTGATTGATCCTAAACTAATGATAATGATGTAATAAGCTGAGTGAAGTCTAATCTAAGCTAACCTAACAACTTTTATACCTAAATGAAGTGTATGCAACCTAGAAATTCTAACAGATTGAGCAGATTCATGATTAAAACTAACTTAGACTTTTTAACTATGGACAACTGAATTTTTTGCTTTCATTACACAAAATTAACCTAAGGGATGCTATTCCAACTTGTCTCACCCACTGAAAAACTCAAAAGCTCAGTTGAACACTTAGATCCAAACACCCCTTAAAAAATAGTTTTGGAAGATTAATGACGCAAATGGAGAGGGTAGTCCATGAGACTGATAAACAAACTCACATAAAGCTAAAATAAGCATAAAAAGGCAAAAACAAACAACAATTAACCACTACAACAAGCAAGAACAAAATATACAAATTATACTAAAAATAGGAAAATTAGAAAACAAGAATGTGGAACCTTAAATCCTCAGCTGAACAAGGGTGAGATTAATTCTTAACCATCCTAATGCTTCCTAAGAAGCTATAACCCATGGCCATCCAGGATTTACCATGCTCCAACTTCTTCTTCTTGACTCTTTTTTTTTTTAGATATTGAAAACTGAAAACTCGTTTAGAATTTGAATGAAAGCTTAACCAAATCCCACAGAAGCTATGGATTAGCTCAATCGAACTAGTTCATGATAACTTAACTTATAAGAGCTTAATGGAAATTTTTTGCATTAAGTAAAGAAAAACATGAATGAAAATAACTTCAAACTTGAACTTTCATTAAAATTAAAAGAGTTCAATAAAGAAAACAGGACTGAAACTTAATTTAAAAAAACTAAGAAAACTAAAAACCTAACTGCCATGGAAGGCTTACAATTATACTATTTATACTACTGGGAATTAGGGTTTGCTCTGAGTCTTTGTCTTCTTGTGTTGTGTTTGTTCTCTGAGAGGAAATGGCTTCAATCCTTACTTGTGCTTCTTTGAAGTAATCTCAACCCTTGGATAAACTTTGGAATCATCTCAGCCTTTTATCACATTTTGGCGCCCAAAAGTGTTGTGGATTGGTGACCTGGAGGTTGCATCATGTGAAGTTGGGATTGGTATTGGTGAGGAGGGGTGCTTTTGAGGAGGGGAGATGGAGTGTAGCAGGTTCAAGCTTGGAGGTTGGGGATTGCTTGGCGGGTAAAAGGGAGCAGTGGAGAAGATGAAGTATTTGACTCATGTTGGGGTCAAAGGATTAAAACATGCTCATGTTTTTTATTATGTTTGGGTTTGTTTAAGCTATGGGCTTGTGGTTTTAGGTTTAAGTTGGGTTGGAGTGGATTTGGTTTTAGGATTAGTTAGTATTGGACTTGGATTTTGGTTAAGATGAAATAATTATGGGCTGACTTGGCCCATTAAATTGGTCGGGTTGGCCCATAAAAATTGATTTCGGTTTTGCTTTTTCCAATCACGTTCCAAAACTGTATCCCGGGATTGACTTTGGCTCCGTCATGAAAATCCAAAATGCACAGCTGCTATCGAGTCGATCAAAAAATGTCCGTTTTCGCCCTGTTTTCAATCCTTTTTACCTGAAATACACAAAAACACACTCCACGGATATTTGTGACATTATTTGATCGTTTTTATGTGTTTTTGGTTGTTTTGACTCGTAAAACGGATGAAAAGATATGTGCAAAAAGGCACATATCAAATCCCCCACACTTAGCAATTGCTAGTCCCTAGCAATCTGATCATGTGAAGTAAAGAAAATAACAACCCATTTTTGAAAATTTAATGGATTTGATGTCTCTTTACCAGATAGCCATTACTTCTGGTGTAGCCAAATGTTTCAGTATGTGATACTTTGGTACACTGATAACCAAATGATTTTGAGCAAACCATCAGCTGTCAACGGATTTGATTTGTCTTTACCAAAAGCTGTTTGCTTCTGGACTAGCCAACTCTTTGATAGAATATAGTTATCATCTTGGTGAGTTGATTACCAGTTATGGTTTTCCATTGCCTTTACCACAAGCCATAGCCTTGTGGGCTAGCCAATTCTTCACTATTAAAGATATGGTGAGTTGAATACCGTACAATTTTGGGCAAATTGTCAGCCATAAACGGATTTGAGATATCTTTACCAAGAGCCGTTTGCTCTTGGATTAGCCAGTCCTTATGTAGGTTAGACATGGTGGACTGATAACCATTTGTTGTGTTAGTGCAAAGCACTTACACCAAGTGAAATAAAAATAAAATTTTTTTTTGCCAAAACGGGGGTACTAGGGCACTAGAAGGTACACATGTGATCAAATTCGGCTAGAATTTCCCCCCCACACTTAGAATTGAATATTGCCCTCAATATTCAAAGTACCGGCACTTAGCCGAAACTTTTGAACGGAAAAAGGTAATACTACTAGCCAAGTGTGGAAACGAAATCTTTTTTCACAAAAAGGATTTAAAACGATATCCCTGGGTAAAAGTTAGTAACAAGATCGGATATTGGGCGGCTGGATTGAAAATAGGCGCTTCAATCATCACGATCTAAGGGAAACCTGAAAATAAGAGCAAACAACACACAAACAAACCACAGTAGAGGAATTCCCCCACAATTAGTGTTAGAAAATAGAAAGAAGTCAGAAACATGGGTGAAAACCGCTGAAAATGCTACTGTTTTTTGTTAACCGAGTCGCTAGCTTGACTCGACCCCGAATTAACTGGTTCATGGGGGAGCAAGATGTGGAAAAACAATCTCCATCGGGCTTTCATTCAACATGTTTGGATAAACATTTGAAGCATGTGAAAGTTCCACCCCGATGAGATAACCGCTGGTATTCGAATACTGAAAACTAGTAGAAACGATACCGGGGTCAAATATAGTATCCTCATTCCCGAGGGAATGAAGAAGAAGAGAAATCACATAAAATGTGAGGAAGGCAAAGAAAGTCATGATCACAATCATGATAAGCTCATCATCATCAAAAGGAGGCTTCATAATGTCCATATTATGAATCTCATCATTCAAGCTCAATTTGTAAGACAAGTCATCCATGTGAGTTTTCTCAAAAAGTAATATACCGGGTTTGAAGATTTTATCCTCGGAGAGAAATGTGACGGAAATATCAACCACGGTAAAATTCTCAAAAGATGAGTCACTCTTGGGTGACAAGGAATGTAGATAATTTTGTTCAAGCAACCCATTGATCGAATTTTCAATTGTTGGCGGAATAGGATCATTGTGAGTGAGTTCACCGGCGAACTCCTCAAAGGTGAATGATTCGTATTTGGGGAGAGAAAGATGAGAATAAGAAGTGGGACTGCCACTAATCTTCTCTCCCATATGATCAAAACGGAAGGATTCCAATTCCGTAATAGAATCATCGGACAAGAGATCACTATCCTCAACGGGGATAGGAGATGAAATAGGTTTTTCATTTAAAGCTTCGATTTTAGAAATGAGAAGATTGATATTCAATAATCTTTCACGAAGAACTTCATCTTGGATTTCAGTTTCAATTTCTTCATCATTCTCTTCTTCTAAGCTGACTAGCTCAGAAGGTAATTCCTCCACATAACCGATGTCTCCATAATATGAAGAATTGTCATCGGTATGTGAATCACTAAGCTCGATGTTGGGATTAGAATTTAAAAGATTTTCAATTTCTCCCAGATCCGCTTCGAAATCAAATAGATCATCATCACTTAATGGAAGTGGGTTGATGTGAGTAAGTTCATCTGTGAACTCCTCAAGAAGAGGGTCAACATCAGAATGAGGCAGTGATGCCTCTACATACTCAATGTCTCCACAAGATAATGAACAATCCTCATCAGAATCGGAGAACATCTCAATTTGATCATTTGGATTTTCAGGAGGGGAAGAGATATCACACACATGATCAAGAATTCCCTGTGACTCTCTTTGGATTGGGACAAGGTTCTCAACACTAGACTTTATGAATTCGTCTGATCCCTTTTCAGGAACAGTGCTAAGATGCTCATCCCCCATGCTTAGAGAGTGAGTGGGAACTTCGGGTGTGATAACAGACCGAGGGAGTTGAGAAGTGCTAGCATGTATGGATTCTTCAAGTTCCATTTGTTCTTTTCCTAGTGATCCTGTCATATTCTTTTCTCCCTATGTTTCTATAGGTGCAGTTTCAACTGATGAACCCTTATAAAATTGAAGAATGTCAAGGGTATCTTCATCATCACTGTCATCAGAAATGAAACGGAATTGAGAACTAGATCTTGCTGCTTTTTATTTTTCAATTAATTCCCTGATAGATTTTTCAATGGCATCTTGGGAATTTATTTTAGCAGCCTGCTCTTCAGCTAACAATTCTCCCATGGATTTTTGATTTGGATTATCATAGGAATGTTTACGACCCTTCAAATTTTTCAGTAAATCCAGAAGATCAATGAGAAGTGCATCTTCGGTGTCTTCGTCAAAATTGTCATCAGGAACATAGTCATAGACAGGTGTGTTCCTAATAAGACACTCTGAACTGAAATGTGAGTTTCTACAGTAGTCACACCAATGAAACTGATGTGACTGTGATTCATGTAGATTGTGATCAAAGCCAGATTTATGATTGTTACAAGGAACCTGTTCATAGACAAACTGATTCCTAGTTTGACAATCAGAGCTGTAGTGAGGGCCTCCACAATACTCACAAGAAAAACTTGATGTATTTTGATACGAAGCATCATTGAGATTTGGATACTATGGTTCTTGCTCGTATGAATGTGATGGGTGGTTGGAAAAATTTGAAAAGTCGTTGAATGAGTTCGGATTAGGATCATAAGCAAATGAACTCCTCGAACCACAGAACAAACAACTTCCGTTTCGAATATCATTACCACACCGCCTACAACGCACACTTGTAACAACGAAGATTGTCATCCACTGGACCTTTACAATGAAAACATTGATAGTCGAGTGATGACATAAGAATTAAACATTAACGAGGGATGAGAAGATAGAATTAAACGGTAGAGACGATAAGAGGATTATTTTTGGGTTTTTCGAAAAACATAACAATTAAAACAAGACCAACAAAAAGACAAGGGAACTTAAACCAATAATCAAGAACGTAAGGTTAACTCTTAAGGACAAACGCACAAAGGAGCGGCAGAGAAGAATGGATCTCTCACTAGGGCGAAGTTCGTTGGATCGCCCTATACCGTTTCGACTCCTCTTAAAGTTTGCTTATCATTTAAAAGTTTTCCAAAACGCAAGTGATACAAAGGCAAGTTTTGATCTTTAGTTTGGGAACTTATTAATGTTCACACCCCCAGTTGGTAGGTGTTCTGTGTTGGTTTTCGGCGGTTGATTTTTATGTTTCTTTTATTTAACAAGAAAAACGAAAAATGTTTTGGTATTTTTTTATATGATAAATATATATACAAAAGAAAAGGAAAATATTTTTGTGTTTTATAAGTTTTTGAAAGCGATAACTTCTTGACGAAGGATCTACAAGTCACTAATCGTTAAAACCTTAACGATATTGTCGCAACACAACCTCCCCGGCAGCGGCGCCAAAATTTGATTCGTGTAGAATGCGCGTATCAAATATAAATATAAGGTAGACGTGAGTGGAATTTACTAATTAACCTTTAGGAAAAGGTTAACTTGCAAAAACTCGTGAATACAATATATATAAGTGATACCGGGCAAGTGAATACCCGGGTCGTGTCCCAACGAGGTGTGAATTGACGAGATCGATTAAGATTTGAGATTAAAATGCTTGTAATGATGATTTGCGAGAGTTATTTGGAATTGTAGTACGTTAAAGTTACGGGAATTAATAATTAATGAACGAAAATTAAAGTAACGCAACCTAAAAGGGAACAAAAGCAATGGAATACTAGGGAAATCCTTAATCTACCTAAAATACTGCGGGAAACATATTAGGGAAGACGGGAAATCCTAAAACGCGATTCAAAACAAATATGTGACGTTTATTAAAAATAAACGTCAACGCGCAATATAAAGAGTGAATTTTAAGCTACAAATTCGTACGGCTATGAAAACAATTTTCTTACGTACTAAATGACAAAAGAAAATTTTAGAAAAATGACAATTAAAAATTTAATAAAAATTCTATTTAATATGATTTAAAAACTATTTATCACTAATTAATTCAAAATAAATACTAAAACTATTCTAATAAATCTGAAACTTTTTTAACAAATACTTGAACTAAGCCCTGATTTATGAAAAATCCTAGGAGGGGGGGGGGGGCACAGTGTAAAAATAAGCAGCAAATAAGCTAAATAAGCTGAAAAGGCCTATTTAGGAAAATAGACAAAAAAGGTTAATAGGATTAAATATGTATAACTAAACGAAAAAGACCCAAGGGCGCAGTTGGTTGTGTGTTGTGTGTGGTGGTGTCTGTTGTGTGCAAGAGGTACTGAGTTCGATTCCTACTAAACCTATTTTTTTGCAATTATTATTTTTTTTTTTCTTTTTGCAAAATGTTTTAACAACTTGACTATCCGACTTTTGAAAAACAATATTCACTGAAAAGCTTTCAATAAGCTTATGCAAGCTTCTAAATCCAACAGTTGTGAGTTTTGAGCCTAAGTGAGTTTTGAGCAAACTAAAAGCTAACCAATTAAGCAAATAAGCCGCTACCAAGGAACAAATTAACAAGCTCAGCCTCAAACTCATGCATAACAACAACATACAACAACAACTAACAAGAAAGGAGGATCAAACAGAGATGAAATCAAACAAGCTCATTTGGTTGCTGGTGCATGCTGATGCACATCAGCAATGGGTTTAAAATGGCAACAAAGGGGGCTAAAATAATCACTTAAATGAACAGTTAGAGGAAAACAAAATACAAACCTAGCAACACAGTCCTATAGGCTTCTCAAAAATCCATAAATCAAGGAATAAGCTCAAGAATTGAACAAGTTATCGGACCTGGAAAACGGGTCAGAATGGGGTTTTAATGGTGGAGGGCATACAAATGCCCAAACAGGCCACTTTCGGTGCAACTTTACCCAAGCAAATCATTTCCCAATCCAAATTTTCTTTTTGATCTTGATAAACAAGCAACCCAAGATTACAAAACAACAAATACTACTGATTTCTAAGCCAAGATAAACCCTACAAGTGATCTACAATATTGTCCCATTTTCCAGATTTGAAACTTTTGACTTTTGAAATTTAAGAACAAGTTGACCAATGTGAGTTTTGATTGATCCTAATCTAATGATAATGATGTAATAAGCTATGTGAAGTCTAATCTAAGCTAACCTAACAACTTTTATACCCAAATGAAGAGTATGCAACCTAGAAATTCTAACAGATTGTGCAGATTCAAGATTAAAACTAACTTAGACTATTTAACTATGGACAACTGAATTTTTTGCTTTCATTAGACTAAATTAACCTAAGGGATGCTATTCCAACTTGTCTCACCCACTGAAAAACTCAAAAGCTCAGTTGAACACTTAGATCCAAACACCCTTTAAAAAATAGTTTTGGAAGATTAATGACGCAAATGAAGAGGCTAGGCCATGAGACTGATAAACAAGCTCACACTAAGCTAAAATAAGCATAAAAAGGCAGAAACAAACAACAATTAACCACTACAACAAGCAAGAACAAAATATACAAATTATACTAAAAATAGGAAAATTAGAAAATAAGAATGTGGAACCTTAAATACTCAGCTGAGCAAGGGTGAGATTAATTCTTAACCATCCTAATGCTTCCCAAGAAGCTCTAACCCATGGCCATCCAGGATTTACCATGCTCCAACTTCTTCTTCTTGATTTTATTTATTTATTTATATTTTTTTAGAGATTGAAAACAGAAAACTCGTTTAGAATTTGAATGAAAGCTTAACCAAATCCCACAGAAGCTATGGATTAGCTCAATGGAACTTGTTCATGATAACTTAACTTATAAGAGCTTAATGGAAAATTTTTGCATTAAGTAAAGAAAAACATGAATGAAAATAACTTCAAACTTGAACTTTCATTAAAATTAAAAGAGTACAATAAAGAAAACAGGACTGAAACTTAATTTAAAAAAACTAAGAAAACTAAAAACCTAACTGCCATGGAAGGCTTAAAATTATACTACTTATACTACTGGGAATTAGTGTTTGCTCTGAGTCTTTGTCTTCTTGTGTTGTGTTTGTTCTCTGAGAGGAAATGGCTTC
>LBNU01024791.1:87144-102379 GCA_014162995.1 Artemisia annua | reverse complement strand
GAAAAGAGATATGTCCATGAGGGTAGAACCATTGACCCTTCCTTCCTAGCCGGCACAAACCTACCCGCCGAATTTGCGGCCATTAACTTTGATTGTCTCTTAGAGATCAACGAGTCTATTTGTCCTAGGTTCATTCTAGAGTTCTATGCTTCCATCCACCTCTCCTCCGATGATTATGGACGTATGTCTATAAATTTCTCGGCTAGTGGTCATGACTACTCCTTCACCCTAGATGAGTTTGCTCAAATCCTATGTGTCCCAAACCGTGGTACTTGCATCTACACCGACAAGCATACCCTCTCAACTCTTGACACACTCATTGATCGCATCCATCCTTATGATACACCTCTTGTGTCAAAAGATGTACTCCGTGACCACCTCTTCATTAGGACCACCACCACTAGGAGAACCCGCTCGGGTAATGAGGTCAATAAGGATCCATATGGTATGGAACTCAATGAACTCAAGCCCCAATTCGAGAAATGGGAGGAAGTCCTTAGAGCCAATGTCATTAGCACCCTAGGAAACCGGGATCACATCAATGTTTGCCTTTGCTACATGCTCTACTCCTTGTCCGTTAGGCAACCCTTCAACCTTGCCTACTACATGGCCAAGAGGATGGCCGACATTCCCGTGCAAGGCACAACGGCTATGCCGTATGGAATGCTCTTGACCCGTCTCTTTAGGTTCATCTCCCCAATTCCTCCAACTCCTAGAGGTCTTTGCCTAGACTACTCTCTCATCCCACACACATTTGTCCCACTTAGTGATAGGAGAGTCTACAAAACCCAAGGCAAACACCCTCATCCTCCTACCTCATCATCTTCATCCTCAATGAGTGAAGATGAGACTTTGCCCAACTCTAGGCTTCCACCTCTAGAATACCTTTCACAACTTCCAACCATTCCTAATGAGTCGGCGGAGTTCAAGCAAACGAAGGGGATGTTCAAGAACATCGGGAGGTTCCTTGGCAAGCTCAAGAAGAAGATGGACCGTCAATGAGAGCGGGTGTGTAGGAGTGTTTGGCAATAGGTGTTATGTGAACTATTTGGTCGTTTGAACAATGTTTGTTATGGATTTATGTGTTGGTAGGTTATTTGGTACAATTTGGAACATGTATGAACTAACGTTGATGCAGGATGACAACATTTAGCATGTTGTCAAATTTTCAAGTTTATGAAAATTTCACTATATATAGTGAAATTCGCTAGCCCCCGGTCAAAGTCCAACTGTATGCATGTTTACATGTCCAATTTTTGCATTTCCTAACCAGATATGAATTATATTTTTAGTTTTAGGAGTTTTCGAAAAATTTGAAAATCGTCTTGCGGGTCAAAACGGTGGACTGCCACATTTTTTGGGTCTGGCGGAACTGGCGGAACCCTCACAAAGGTTCCGCCAGTGCAATTTTCTGGGTACCCCAGATTTGGCCCAACGGAAACAACGGCACCCTAAAATGGGTTCCGCCCGTGTAATCCGAGGGTTCCGCCGATTCACCTGAGAATTTTTTTTATCCATTTTCAAATTTTAAAAACCCAAACTTCCCAAAATCAACCTTGATTGTTAGAAACTCATTTCTTGTTAGTTTATAACGACATTAGGAGTCTTCTTAGAGCCTAAAACCAATAGTACTTACTTTCCCGCCAAAAACCAAATTAAACCATAACCACCTCAAGAAATCCTCACACATAAAGGAAGGAACCCTCCCAAAGGATCCTTCCAATCCGTGAATCATATTACCCTAACCAATTTGACAAGACAACTAGGCATTTAGTGCAAATCTTTGTCTTCTTACTCCATCTCCTTCATTGGATTGACTTCCAAATGATGTGACAACCTTCATTACTCACCCAAATCATTAGAAACCTCAAAATTTCTATGGCCAAACATCAAATCCAAACACTACCTCCAACATTTCTTCCACCCTATAAATTTAAACCATTTTAGAACACCTCAAATCACACCATCACCATCAAAATCTCTTGTCTTAAGATCCTAAACCACATCCTTGACAATGACAAAGTCAACAATCACCTCTCAACCACCTCGACCCATTCGGAAAACCGCCCGAATTAGTGTCAAACCGCTATGGTCAAACCAAACCATCAACCTAAGCTCCTCATCTTCGGATGAATTCTCTTCACCCATAAAAAGTGAACACTTTTTAAACCTTGCATCCCCAACTCCATCACCCAAGGGAGCAAATGAACTCACAACTCCACCACCAACAAAATCACCCATAGACCCAACTCCACCAAGTGCACCAATCCAAACATCCAAAACCCCATCACCATCAACACTACCTCAACTTGAACCAATGGAGTTATTTGGGTCTCCTCCAACATCACCACATCCATTTGTCCAAGATCTCAATGATCTTCCACCTAGATCAACAAATCCACCACCTTTGACAAATGAAAAACCAAGCCCATTGTTTGACCACAATGAGCCTTTTGATCAAAATCCACCACCACAACAAGCCTTCAACCAACCTAAACCATTGTTATTTCACCCTATTTTCAAGGATATTCATGGTCCTCTATATGGAGAACCCAACTTTGAAAATCTTGATCACCCAAGTCCACCACATTCACAACCCCAACTCTTTGAGTCTTTTCTTCCTTCTTATGACGAAATTCAAAGAATGGTTGAAAACCACCTCCACCAAGCAATGGACTTGCAAACCACATTGCTTGAATCCATTTCAAACCCCTCCTCCAACCAAGAAACCAACCTACCTCCACCACCATCATCAAATGACCCACTTCCACCCACTCATCACCATACTTGCTCACAATGTGAGCAAATGGTCAAATTAGGTGAGGACATCAAAACATTCCTTCACCAATTTCAAAATGAGACCCGCTTCGCCACACAACACATCCTAGAACGTTTGGATGCCCTTTCCCATCCAAACCAATCCTAGAGCACTTTTGGAGGCCTTTTGCCCCATTTTAGGAAGTGTTGAAAGTCTTCTACTTATAGAAGTAGGATTTTATTTTTATCTTATTTCTTGGTTATTTTTAACTTTTATTTTTATTTTTAGAAGTAGGAGTGTAATTTCATCTCTTGTCTTTTGACCTTTAGAAAGTCAAAATTTTACTTGAAATGATATCTTCTACTACTACCTTATTTTCATTAATGGTTAATCATATATGAGTTGTGATTGTGGTTGATTATATTCTCATAATATGTGGTGAGTACATGCTTGTTTATGTATCGTTATCACCAACTAACCATTTTTTTGTAGGTTCAAAATCCATGTTTCCCATCTTGGCACTCCTATTAGGGGGAGTATTGACCAAGGGGGAGCAAGTGCATTGTTCCGCTACGCTACTCTTCTTTTTGTTTCGACAAAAAGGGGGAGAAACATATCTAAACTTAGTAACTTAAAATGATTTTCATCAATTAAGTAAAACAAGTTTGATATAACATTTTTTTAAGCTTTAACACTAAAATTTGTGAGTTACTTAAAAACAAAGTTTATGTTTTGTCATCAACAAAAAGGGGGAGATTGTTAATACAAATATCGCCTAAAAACGTTATTTATATTTTACGATCTTTGCTAAGTTTTGTTAATGACAAAGTGTAAACTTTTGTTTTTAGTAAAACATGATTTTAGTTTTAAAGTCTTGCATAACTAGATTTTTGCTACATTTACATTTCATATAAAACACAACATTTTTCATATTTCTTAAAATAGAAATGTCACATCCCATTTATGGTAAGTTTTGTCATCATACATTTATGGAAAGATTGTGTGGTTGACTAAACATAGATCTCTTACACAAGGTTTGTGTGTTTGACTCTCCATAGGTTTCTTACACAAGTTTTGTGTTTGACCAAGTATTTATGTGATGTGACTTTGGATGGTTTGGCAAGTTATGGCAAAACATACTGTCAGACCTGGCGGAACCCTCGTGGTACACGGGCGGAACCCTTCTGAGGGTTCCGCCATATCCGCCAGGCTTGATGGTTGTTTTGCTATAAATACCAAACCATTTGCTAGCATTTTTCTTTTATCACTTCTCATCATATTTTGCACATACATTCATATCTTTCATCTAACCCTTTAACATCTCATTGTTGTGAAGATTCTTTTGTAGCAAAGAAGTTCACAAGTACATATAAAGTTACAAGTATTCAACTCAACGTTGCAAGACTTGTTAGCTTAGCATCGTGTAGACTTTGTGTAGTTTACACTTCATTTGATTGTGTGTTATAAGTTGTGATCGGTTAGTATTTTAGGCCTTAAAATACATAGTGTGACGGGAGTGGTTGTACCCTTGTAAAAGAACCAAACGGGAGTGGTTGTACCCTTGGTAAAGAACTCGACATCTAGCTTAGTGTCGGTAAACTTGTAAGCGACGTGTAAGGTTTTCTCCGCCGGATAAAGGAGCTTGTTGACTAGTGAAAGAAACTCTCGAGTTGGATACTCGGGGCGTGGACGTAAGGCAAGGTAAATAGAGTTCCTTGTAGCCGAACCACGATAAACAATCGTGTTATGGTTTGATCGTTTCTTTCCTTATTATACTTGCATATTGTGTATTGTCTTTATGTTCATATCTTTGACTTAACGGAAAGTTTCAAAAGATAATTAAACTAAAAACGGGTAAACTATTCAACCCCCCTTCTAGTTTTCCACAATGCTATTTACAAAGAGTTGCAGCGTACAAGTTAAGACCCTTGTCGTCTCAGCAATGCAAACCGAATTTATCATGAACGCCATGGAGGAGGGATAAAATATCAACATGTGTGGTTCATTCTGAGAAACACGTGGGCATAGGACAGAGACAATGAGTAATGGTGAATTATGTTAAGTATTTCCAATTCGTTTGTATTTGTATTTCCGTATCGTTTGTGGTTGTATGTCCGTTTCGTTCACGTATGGTAGGTTTAACGGCTAGTTTCTCCAATAAAATTATCTAACGGGCCAGTTTCAGTATAAAACCATCTTTACTCAACTTCGTATTGTCACACAACTAAAACTAAATTTCTCACAAACACTATGGCTAACCAACCAGCTGAGGTGCAAAGAACAATCCTTACCCGATTACGCAATGAACAAGAAAATAAACTTAAGTTGATTAACAACTTGTTAGGTGAGATAGCTCAAACTATTCGACAGAGGGAGTCTCGTGCTCCAGAGGTCGAAAGGTTACGTAAGCTGCCTCAAGACCATCCGATAATCAGGGTCGGTCTATAAACCCTTTTAGAAATGATGAAACAGATTTGCAACTTCAAGTCGCATTGAAAATGGTCAGAGAACAAGTGTTGCAAGTTTGGGAAGAAAATTCAGCACTCATCTAATTACAAGTCTATATAAATTCTTGATAATGTTTCATATCGTATTTATCCATTTTGTTATTTTCGTATCATATTTTTTTTTCATATCGTTTCGTATTGTAACTTTTTTATGTGGATGAAACAAAAATTAGTATGTTGTATCATTTTGTATAACTAGTGAAATGAATTTAATTTATTTAATGAAATGAATTAAAAAATAAAGGTGTAAGTGGTGGGGCCCAAATGAAGAAGTTGAGGTTAGTTGTTTAGTGAGGAGGGGGTTAGTTGTGAAGAGGTGTTGGGTGGTGGCACATGTAGGGCCCGAATGAAGAGATAAATCTCTTCTACCACACCTTGTGCTCTAAACATTTTTTTTCCTCATATTTCTATTTACCATATCTTCTCATCATCTTGTGTGACACTCACGTCAGCCACAAAAAGTGTTAGCTGATTTTAGCAAGATATGTTATGTACGTAGTATTTATGCCTTTTAGACATGATGGTAAGGACCTGAATATTTTATGACTTAAACCCTTAACTTTTTCAAATATAGGTTTATTTGGTTCTATGTAAACTCGAAACTCTAAATCGCAATTTAAAAGATGAAAGACATTTTGTTCATTAAAACTTGAAAGACTAGTCTATCAAAGAAAAAACTTATTGTTAGGTCTCTAACAATCACGAATCATTTCACACAAACGATATTAGAGAGGACGAGAGACGAGAGAGCCGACGACGAGAGAGAGAGAGAGGAGGAGAGAGAGACAGAGATGAGGGAGGGAGCGAGATGGGAGGGGAGGAGGAGGATTGAGAGAGAGAGGAGGGAGGGATAAGGAGAGGGATAGGGAGAGGGAGAGGAGAGAGAGGGAGAGGAGAGAGAGGGAGAGGGGAGAGAGAGAGTGAGAGAGAGGGTGTGTGAGAGAGAGAGATAGAGAGAGAGAGAGAGAGAGAGTATGGTGAACTAGGTGAAATGGTATTATTTCTCACATTAACACACACGTTCCAAATGAGGCATGGAGCGCCTAATATACATCAAGAGTACCCATATTGTGCTTGGTAGGCTTGTACTCTTTCATTGGACTTGGACTAGATTGATTACAATAGCTATGTTGCCTATACTTATTGTATATTAGCTTAACTAGTCCATCCTTAGTCCATAAGTCCACTACTTAGTCTAATGTAAGCTATTACAAGGTTACAAGGTTCATATGAGAATAAATGACCATTACTTCTAATGCTAATAATCTCCCCCTAAGGAGTTGTCATTTATTAATGATGCATTTCAGTATTTGTACTTGGATCTTCAAAAACTTCAACACTTTTTACTTGATCACGAAGCTTGTATGCGTAATAAACTTGCTAGACTTCTCTGTTCCGTTCATGCTTGTTATATTTGGTAGAATCTCTTTATCCTTTCTTACATTCGATCAACAACTTCAAACTTTTGTCCTTACGTCTTCTCCAACATACTCATACCTCTGGAAGGTCTTTAAGCTTTACTATTATGTCTTTCCTCTTTTCTTCTTTGAACTTGACTTTGACTTGTTCTCGACAATCTTGAATTTGATGCATCTCTTTGTCTTAGTTTTCTTTGTCTTAATTTTCTTGTCTTGAAGTTCTTGATGATAGATCATGTGAGTATGAGCATGTGGAGTTGAAGATGTTGAGTCGCTTCTGGTGGTGGATCAGGAGCTGCTGCATTCATTGGTACCTGTCACAAAAAAGGTAGATAATAATGTGTTAGGCCAATCGATCATCGTTGACTTTCTTTAAGAAATATTCCATTATGATTGTTTTGGATGAAGCGTGTTGATTCTGTTTCATCTTATGTGGGCATAATTAGCCTCAAAATCCTGTTAAGGACCGATATCAATACGTTGGATATATCCAATTAAAGACCTACGTCATCAGGAATCGATTCATGAAAGGAATCTCGTTGGTAGGGTTTCTAGCTCGAAGTACCAGATAATCCATAAGGATTACCCCATGTGCCATTCCTGAATTGGATGCCTCAAAAATGCTTACGACAACTTGGATGAACCGTTGAAGTGCTTATAAAGCGACCCTTCACGATTGTAGTCCGTTTGAAGCAAATGTTCCACCATATGAAAACTTCATGGATCCGTAGATTCTAGTTAACACTAAGCTTAATTCATAAAACAAAGTGACCTACTTTCAGTACTGTTTGATGTTGACACTGGCTAGTTTTTCGTTCAGTAATCATGATATACCTCATGAGTGTGAAATCGATAGATAACTTGGGCAAACTCCGTGAGAAATGAGAAAAGAAACTTTTGAGAGGAAATTGAGTAGCTATGAAGGGTTGTGCATTGGATCACTGGGTCCATGATATTTTTCTTCAATACCCGTATCATCTTTGTGATAACCGATAGCAGATGTGTTGACCTGGTTTCTGCCCTAAGCGTATAGAGGGTTTTCATTTCTATTGCCATTTCATAACTTTTCTTTTTCATCCTTTAACACATTCAATGCATATCATGTCATCCTTAGTACTGTCACCTTGTTGTGATTGTTCTAGTGACAGCTCATGAAAATGATAGCATTATTCCCTTCCTCATTTATCTTCTTGACCTACAGACTTTCTATACTATCTATTGAATGTCCCTAGGTAGGTCCTTTCTGCTCTGGCCGGAGCATGGGATAATACCTAACCTTATCACCTTATTTCTCCTTGAGTATCATTGTGAGTTGGTTTGGTATAAATCATAACCTTAAACGAGAACCATTTAACCTTCTTAGACTTGGACTAGGATTAATGGAACCTAATTTGTAGTTGTGAGGGATTAAGAACTTAGTTCAAACCACTACGACAAAATTTGGCTAAGTCAGTTCTGGCTCCAAGGTACCCTTCGATAACAAGGACAGACCTCTTAAAAGGGGTCCGCCCAATCCGTGGGCTCCTGGGTCAGACATAATAGATACTGAAAAACAAACACCCCTCTCCTTAAATTAAAACACATACGACCCAACTTACTCCATACTACACTCAACTCATAATTTAGTGAATTCCTCCAACTAATCTCTGCTCTAAACAACATTGTAAGTTTCTTCATTACCTTCCACTCTCAATTCTGAGTCTAGGTTTCTATTATATGCACAAAAGCAAAGCTTGGGGATTATGCATTACTTTAGAAAATTCATTATGTACATTTGTTAAATTATATAACTAATCATACTTTTCTTAGTTAGGAATTGCGTCTTATAGTCAATAAAATCAATTACTAAAACCCCATGTTATAAGGTTGTAAAAATTTCTCACAATTAGGATACATAATTTCTTTGCCTACACATTCTTTATACAAATAAAAACGTTATGTTTAAACATCACTTGCATAATATCTCTTGAATGCTAAAGGGAGTACATATTCAATATGTATTTTCGGGTACATTCAATCAAAGCTACATCAAATTAGGAGCATTTGGGCTATCTCTCACATTGTTACAAAACTGCTAAAGAATTTCTTTTATGTATTAAAAGAGTCGAGATAATTGCACCTCCACATTGTCCCCATATAGGCGTACACTAAAACATCACATCAAAACTCTCGTGTGTTTCGACTAAATTCTCATGTTGATTATTTGCCTCTAGGAACTAAAATGCCTTTGGCCAACACTTATGATCACAAAGACACAACAACCTACATACCTCCTCACCATAGGACTAAGGGACTCACGAAAGTAGGGGTGCAAATGAGCCGAGCCAAGCTCGAGCTTGACAAGGCTCGAACTCGGCTCGAATAAAAAACTAGGCTCAAGCTCGGCTCGATAGCTCCTCAATCTTTAACCATCTATGCTTTAGCTCGGCTCGATTCAGTTTCGAGCAAAGCTCGAGCTTTGCTTGAAAAGCTCGAATATATGTTAATGAATACATGATTACACATTTACACCCCTATCCCAACTCCTAAACAAGTTGATTAAGGACTTGAGACCCAATGAAGAAAAACATAAAAGGACCCTACAAAAGGGACATACACATGAACCAAAGTAAATCCTTCTAATTAGGTTAATATTCAAATTAACCCTCATTTACTTAAAGCTCGATAAAAACTCAAGCCATGCTATCAAAAGCTCGAGCTCGGTTCATTATATGTGTCGAGCCAATATATTGGGCTTGAGCTTGGCTTGGGCTCGCTAAAAGCTCGACTTGATCGAGCCAAGCTCGAGCTCAAGCTCGAGTTGCTTGATAAAAGCTTGACTTGTTTGCACCCCTACACGAAAGTACAAGTTGAGGTCTTTAAGGCACTAGAAAACCGATACTTTCATGAGGGTAGAACCATACATACATCCTTTTTAGAAAACACAAACATTCCTCAAGAACTTGCAACAATCAACTTCAATTGTCTCTTAAACATCGATGAACAAATTCATCATAGATTCGTCCTTGAGTTTTATGCAAGCATAACTCTTTCAAGTGATGATGATGGACATATGACCATTAACTTCAAAGCAAAGCAACCTGAATACCATTTACCTCTCCATGACTTTTCTGATGTCCTTGGACTTCCTTGTAAAGGAGCATGCATTTACACGTATAAATGGTCTCTTTCAAATCTCGACATAAACATTGATCGTACTCATCCATACCAAACTCCCTAAGTTGACAAAGAAACAATCCGTGAACTCTTGTTCCTTCCACGAGTACTAGGTATGCGAACAAAATGCTCAGGTAAGGAAATCAACAGAGATCCATTTGCTATGGAACTAAATGAACACAAACCTCAATTCAAGAAATGGGAAGAAATCATATGGCAAATATCTTGTGTACCATTGGAAATCATGATCATATCAATGCATGTCTTTACTACATGATCTACAGTCTAGCCACTCATCAACCTTTCAGCGTAGCCTACTATGTTGCCAAAAGAATGGCCGACATACCCACTCTTGGGAACACGGCTCTTCCTTATGGCATGCTTCTCAGTCGCCTTTATAGGGCATTTGCACTTATTCCACCAAATGCTAAGGGAATATGTCCTGTCTACTCTCTTTTTGATCATGTCATGATGTCATTGAGTGATAAATGGGTAGGTAAGACAAAGTCTAAAGGAAAGCATCCTCATCCTCCAACTTCCTCATCATCTTCCAATTCGGATGATGGACTTCCAAACTCTAAACTTCCTCCACTTGAATACATTAAGGAACTCCCAAGAATTGATCAAGCATCAGAAGAATTCAAACAATCAAAAGGAATTTGGAAATGCTTTGGAAGGTATCTCACCACGATCAACAAGAAGCTAGACAAGCTCTGAGATGTTCACGAGTGTTTGATACTAGGATTAAATCAATGATGTATGAAAAATTTCATTATTTCTAGGATTCTAACTTGTTATTTGACAATTATGTGAACTAACCGCCTATATTGTAGGTAGATAACATTGATATGTTATCAATTTTCTCTTATCATGTCTTGTTCAAGATTTCTATAGTTTGTCTTTAGATTATGTATGCATTTGTGTATATATGTTCTAATGCATGATTCTCATTCATAAACTATTTTTACATTCTTTATAGTTGATATTTCGGGATTAGAACAGGTGAAAATGGGTTATATTTTTCTCCTTGGTAAAAACCTCAGGCTACCACAGATTGGACGGGTCTTACTTCACTGTTGAGAAACTTAAGAAGAATTAGCACCAATTTTTGGGTACCGTCCATTGTAATTTTTGGCTCCGGCTGAAAAAATCACTAATGGACTGGACGGAACCAAAAATTTGGGTCCGTCCCTTAAATTTTTTGGTGCCTCCAGTCTGTTTATTAGAAGAAAAATTTCCCACTTAAAACCCACACTTTAAATTGTTCATGTCTAATCATTTGTATTCTTTTCACTCACATTTGAACATATTAGGATCATATAACTCCATTTGCAACAATAGGATAAGAATTTCTTATCAAAATTTGAAACTTAACAAAAAATAACCCAATGTACCTTTCTCTATAAAGGAAGGAACCCTAAAAAGGCTACTTTAAAATCCGTAGGTCTCTGACCAAAAATATTATGTAATCATTGCACAACATTAACTGCAAATCTTCACCACTTTACTCAATCTTCTCTCATTAGGTTGACTTTTACCTGTCTTATCACCTTCATAATGTAACACCCCCAACTCAAATACGGCATCTAATATGCTGGGGGTATTATGCAAATAGAAACCAGGCACATTTATAGCTAACGACCACAACATGGGACGTTTATAAATGTTGCAAAACATATCATTCGAATTACAAACCATTTAGAGTACCAGGACTCTAAAATCAAAGTAGCAGCAGAAAAAGTAAATAGAGTTTGTAGCGGAAAATAAACAAAGTTTAGCAGCGGAAGTAACAAAAGACACAAAAAGGTTTTACGAATGACATGCAAATAAAGATAGGAACATAGTAAAGCTGCCTTGACAGAAATGCCTCTTCAACCTTAGCCACTCCACCAAGCCCAAAACATCAAACTCCAAAGCTAAATATTAATATCATTAGTACCTGAAACACATGCTTAAAAGTCAACACAAAGGTTGAGTGTAATCCATAGGTTTAAATAATAAGGTTGAGCACAAGGTTTTAATCATAAGATATGAGCAACATATGCAAATATCGGGTAATCATGGTAACAACCAATGTATAGAGGCATCCCTGTGCATATAACATTGTTGATGATGCTAAGCTCATGACACGCAAAACGTTAACCAACAAATCATAATATCAATATAACCGCGGAATTTTATAATATAATAGTGCCCCCAAGGCCGAGTACTTGCCAATTACCCGGCAAAATCGAATATAGTACACCACGAGTTTTTATAGATCTAAAACATTTATATAAAAAGATTTTTATAAAAGATTTAAAACAAAAACAATTTTTATAAAAGATTTTCAAGAAAATAAAAACTAGGGTCTTGAATAAAAATAAAAATAATAAACGGGGGTGGCGCGTGGGTGACTTTACCGGTAGTAGAAACGAAGGGGAAGGTGCGGTGGTGTCTCGGTGGTGGTCTGAGGTAGCCGAGGTGGCGCGTGACAGTGGTACGGTGGGTGTGGGGTTGCGGGGGTGGTACGAGGGTGTCGGGGGAGTCCCGATCTATCGATTGATATAAAAGTGGGGGTGGTCGGAAAATTTTCCGGCGGCGGTTGGCCGGAATCTGCTGGTGTCGCCGGGGAGGGGTGGCTGGATTCTTCAAAGAGAGAGAGAGAGAGAATTGAGTGTGTGTGTGTGTGTGTTATAAATGTGAAAATGAATAAAGAATAAATAATTGGGTTTATATATAAAATAAAAGTATAGGGTAGGTTAGTTATTATTAGAAGTGTAGGGTGTGAAATGAAAAGTAATACAAGGGACCAAAACTGTCTACGTAACTAATCTTTTCACGAAAACGCTTCGGGGTCCAAACGACATAGCAAATGGAATCGAAAAATTATGAAACTTGCGCCATTGTTCACGAAATCATTTTTCCAATAAAATCAAGCATAAACTTCAAAGTTTTTCTCAAACCCAATATAATTCAAATAATTTGGCAAATGCAATACAATTCGAGTTTTCTAGGTTGTGCTGAGTCAATCAAGGAATAAAGTTCTCGTTTCCAAATGTATCTCACGCTTCTCAAGCCTAATTAACATGCATTAAAAGTTTAAAAGTATCTCAGGTACGAAAATAGATATTTGGCTAGAAATAGGTTTTAGGAAAAGTACCAGATGTTACATAACATACATCATATTTAGAAATCCGTCCCGGATTTAGTTTAAGTCACCAGTCCCGGCTTTGAAAAGATTTGGGTACTTGTGTTTAAATTCATCCTCGCGTTCCCAAGTGTACTCAGGTCCTCTTTTGGAATTCCAACGAACTTTCACAAGAGGAATACGACTCTTCTTCAATCGCTTAACCTCGCGATCCATAATCTCAACAGGCTCTTCAACAAAATGCAGCTGTTCATCAATCTCAATCTCATCAAGCGGAATAACCGCAGTCTCATCGGTCAAACACTTCTTCAAATTCGACACGTGGAAAGTAGGGTGAACCCTACTAAGCTCGGGTGGCAATTCCAGCTTATAAGCCACAGGACCAATCCTTTCCAAAATCCTAAAAGGTCCAATATTTCGAGAATTCAACTTTCCTCTCTTACCAAACCTGATCACACCTTTCCAAGGCGATACCTTCAACATAACCCGGTCTCCTACCTGAAACTCTAGGGGTTTACGCCTCACATCCGCGTAACTCTTCTGATGGTTACGAGCTACTTTCAATCGCTCTTTAATCTGAGCAATCTTCTTAGTAGTCTCATGGACCAAATCCGGACCAATAAGCTGTGCTTCTCCCACTTCATCCCAACAAATGGGTGAACGACACTTTCGGCCATAAAGTGCCTCAAACGGTGCAGCTTTAATACTCGCATGATAACTGTTGTTGTAGGAAAACTCAACCAAAGGCAAATGGACATCCCATCCATTCCCGAAATCAATCGCACAAGCGCGAAGCATATCTTCCAAAGTCTGAATGGTTCTCTCGCTTTGGCCATCGGTCTGTGGATGGTAAGCGGTACTCATATCGAGATGCGATCCAAACGAATCCTGTAGCGACTGCCAAAAAATCAAAGTAAACCTACTATCTCTATCGGAGATAATAGACGCTGGTGCTCCATGTCAAGAAACTATCTCTTTCACGTACAGCCTCGTCAACTTATCCATGTTGTAGTTCTCCCTGATCGGCAAGAAATGAGCAGATTTCGTCAATTGTTCGACTATTACCAAAATAGCATCAAATCCAGTAGAAGTCTTAGGTAGCTTGGTGATAAAATCCATCGTAATCCTTTCCCATTTCCATTCTGGGATCTCGGGTTGCTCTAGCAGACCAGATGGTTTCTGATGTTCGGCTTTTACCTTGGCACAGGTAAGACACTTACGGACATAATCGGCAATCTCAGCCTTCATATTGGGCCACCAATACAACTTCTTCACATCCTGATACATCTTATCAGATCCTGGGTGAATAGAATACTTGGACTTATGAGACTCAAGCAAAATCAAATCTCTCAGTCCTCCAAACAATGGCACCCAACTTCTTCCTTTATAACACAAAGTTCAATCTGATCGTTTCTACAACTTCTTTTTCTTGATCATCCCATCAAGTTTCTCTTCCTCGAGATCTCCTTGTCTCACAACTTCCTCTTGAGCTTGTAGAATCTGGGCGTGTAGATTCGAATTGATCATCAAAATTAAAGCTCGAACACGTAGTAGCTTTATACGTTCCTTTCGGCTCAAGGCATCAGCCACGACGTTCGCTTTTCCCGGGTGATATCGAATCTCGCAATCATAATCGCTCAACGTCACTAACCATCGTCGTTGTCGCATGTTCAACTCCTTCTGATCCAAAATATGCTGTAAATTCTTGTGATCGGTAAAAACAACACACTTCGTACCGTAAAGGTAGTGTCTCCACAACTTAAGTGCAAAAACCACGGCTCCTAATTCCAAATCATGAGTGGTATACTTCTCCTCATGAGTCTTAAGCTGTCGGGAAGCATAAGCCATGACCTTCCCTCGTTGCATCAAAACTGCTCCTAATCCTTGATACGAAGCATCACAATAAACCACAAAATCCTCCACTCGATCTGGCAAAGCCAATATCGGTGCACTACAAAGCTTCTGCTTCAAAATCTGAAATGCTTTCTCTTCTTCCTCCCCCCATTCATATTTCTTATCTTTGTGAGTCAACGCAGTCAACGGTTTGGATATCTTGGAGAATCCCTCGATGAATCTCCTGTAATACCCAGCCAATCCTAGAAATTAACGAATTTCTGTGGCATCAACAGGCATTGCCCATTTCTCAATAGCCTCAATCTTAGCGGGATCCACATGTAATCCTTCACTATCAATCACATGATCCAAAAATTGTACCTTGCGAATCCGAAATTCGCACTTAGAGAACTTCGCGTACAACTGCTCGTCC